>JAJJID010000017.1:0-226048 GCA_022204955.1 Macrophomina pseudophaseolina
TTCGATGAAGCTCAGCTTCTTGTTGTTGCGGATCTCGTCAACGAACTTTGTGGGGAGCAAGATCTTTGGGCCTCCGTCTGTCCAGATTTGGCAGACCCCGTTGACCTGTTTAAGCGCTGTTTCAATCATTTTGACCGCGTTGTGGCGGAATGCCTTCCGTGCCTCCTCGGCACCGCCCTCTGCCAATACAAGAGGTATGCCCGGATAGGGTCTCTCTGCATTGAGGTAATAATAGGCACCGAAAGCAAGGACGATGGCGACCGCAGTGCCCAAGATCTGCGGAATGGACATAGGTGTTGCTAACCCCGGAAAGCATGTGTGGTGTTCGGTCTCCATGATCAAGGTCTCGAGAACAGTAGTTTGCTTGCGTCAAACAATTAGGAATGAGGTGAGGATCTGACTGAAACAGAGATGCCTTCGCAAGAGTTGAATTTATGGAGCGAAATAAAAGGTTTTAGTGACCCTTTCTCAACCAGCTCGGAGTCATCTATTGCAATATTTGGAACACCGGCAACGGGTCGAACAATAACCGAACGAATCACTAAGGCAGGGGTACGACTGCTGCGGTATTGTGTTGAAGATACATGTGGATCAGGCAGGCTACATGGCCATTAGGTGCCCCGTGACGCTGTGGTGGATGCCCGGCTATAACAGAGACCGAGAGTCCGCTGCGTCTCAATAACCAGAGCTCGAGCGGCCAAGCCGCATCGCTTCATCGAGATACACCCGCCAGGGACAGGCACACGCCATGATTACAACAAGCGCTCTCACACCTAGGTTAGTTTCATGACAAACATATAAAAACTCCTCACTGCTGAGATGAAGAGTCTCCTCATCCTGAGAACACCCCGGTATGCCCGAAGTTCTCGATTAAGATGCAAACTTGAGGATAGGGTGGGACAGATCAGCAGAATTTTCTTGGAAGCTTAGCTCTACATATACGCATATCGGACAGAATAATTATGGCCTAGTTCACTCGATTGCCAGGGTTTCGCTTCTGATGAGTGACTGATGACTGGCCTTAGCGAGCGTGACGCTTCATTGGCGCCTTCGTCCCGCTCTTAGCACAATGTCAGGTATGCTGATTGCGTGGCCTGACAGGACAGATTTGCCGACTATGGAAGCGGCTACACGGAGGACCGGGACTAGGAAAGCCGGTTCCCACCTTTTGTGGGTTCATGGGCGGCTGGTGGAATGCCGGGTGCCCGGGGAGAACATAGGGGCCGATCCGATTATCACCGTGTCCGATTCGCATGCTCGTCAAGCTTGGACACGCATAGAGAGGGGGTTTTGTCATGCTCACCGATACGGCTTAGAGTATCGATACTCAATGCAGAACTGCCTGTGGAGGGGCCAAGAGAAGGCGCTCTGTAAGGGTTTGGCCGTGGCACACCACGGGAGAGAGAGCTGAAAGTCGGGATAAATGCAATCATAACCGCGCTGGTTTCCCCTATACTGAATTCTTGAATGCAAAAAACTGGGGAGAAGAAAGTTAAATTGCCGCTGCCGTCGTCACTACCACTGTTGTAGGTTTTCCTTGCTGTTACTCATTCGTAGGGAGAGTACGTCAGGTGCACTTTGAATGCAACTGAGTCGCTTTTTGAGTAAAAGAATGAAGATCGTGGCTGGCCAGACGGTAAATTGTAGACTTATAATAGTAGAGCTGGTAGGTTTTGCGCGATCGAAGCAGTCCAGTTGACGAGCTGAGAATACTAAGGCACTAAACCCAAACGCGTTAGGCGCATTGACAATTGAATCTCAACCAATCAAATACCAGAGAACCCCACATTATACTGAAAGCGGAAATGAACTGGTATACGATAACGGAAGAAATGGCATTCTGGAGATGCCGAGCGCACCGAGCAAGCCTTAGGCAATATCATTACTCCAGGTGCCGCCTCCTCCTCATCTCGGTTTACCCCGCATAATGAACACAACACAGAGGGTGAAAGTCCATCGCTTCCTTGCACCGTCTTGACAATATGCTCTTGCTTCTGCGGCCAATGCTTGACTATCGTGTTAAGACCCCTAGAATAATATTTCTAACCGCTGTCCTTGTCTACTTTTTGGCCTCTTCGATGTCTTCTTTCACTTTCGCGTCTTTCTTCGGCGGTCGAACGCCGAAAATGGTCGTCCCCACCCTAACCTCATCGCTTCCCATGGCAATAGCGCCTTCAAAATCCGAGCTCATGCCCATACTCAGTTCCAAGTCATCTGCAGCCAGCCCAAGTTCCTGGGCCACCTTATCCCGCGTCTCACGCAGCACGACAAAGTCCTCGTTCTCCGTCTCCGGGGTCGTCGCCTGCGAGCGGGCAATAGCGCCAATAGTCATCAGGCCGGAAAGCTTGAGGTGAGGGCACTGCTCGCGCACATGGCGACACAGCGCGACAGCGTCCTTGGGCTCAACTCCACTCTTGGACTCCTCGCCCGAGGTGTTGACTTGGACCTGGATGCGCAACGGCTCGCTCACCTCTTCCTCCTTGCCCTCCTGCTTCTTCTTATCGACCAGCGCCTTGCGGCCCTTCTCCAGCTGATCGGCCTTCTTGGTCGAGTCGACGCTCGAGACGCAGAACAGGTTCGGGATCTGCTCAGCCAGCGGCTTGCACTTATTGGTCTGCAGGGCGCCGATGAAGTGCCATCGAATGCTGCGGGGCAGGATGGCAGCCTTCTCCTGCAGCTCCTGGAAGTAGTTCTCGCCGAAGTGGTGCTGGGTGTGGGGAGCGGGAGCGGTGTGCAGGGCGAGCACGTCGGTGGCAGGCTTCAGCTTCGAGACGGCAATGAGGCGAACCTGGGGGGTAAAGCAGCAGATGTCAGCTTACGGCTCTTGCCGCCGTTTTCCTGGCTGGCGGCAAAAAACGGGCGGAGGTGTCTCAGGCGGGGGACGCACATTCTTGCCGGTCTTATTGGCGGCCTTGATCCTGTCGGCGACATGGGCGATGTTCTCGACGAGCTCCTTTGCCCGCTGGGGATTGACCTTCATGTCGTCGTCGGCCATGGTGCAGGGCGGGAGAGAAGACGCCGGGCGGGCGGCCGCAAGTGACATGGGCGCGGCCTGGCGCGAGTCATGCACACAAGCTTGCCGAAGGGCGGCGGCACCTGGGGCGGGCTCTCCCGCACTCTGCACCTCTGCTGCGCCTGCGACACTTCACTGCCAGACCGACAGGCCATCCCAAGCTTGTGCTGCCCTTCGTGCCGCGCTCTCCACCAGCTCCCTCTCGTCGTGTCCGTGCATGTCCCCCACGCCCGCGGCCATCACTTACTCGATGCGAGCAGGTGCATGCAACTTCAAACGTCTGCGAGCATCTTCAGTTGCACGGCATACCCCAACCTCGCCGTCCCCATTTAGTCTCTTTGCAGCCATAGTCAACCACCACCTGACGTTCTAGCGCGGAAGATCCCTCGAGCAGAGCCTGCCACCGCTCCTCCGCACCCCTATCTGGCAAATTCTGCGGCACCTCTTTTCGATAGTACCGCGACAGTATGACCAGTACCCCTGTCCGCGGCGCCCTCCCGCGCTAGCTGGCAAGAGTGCCGTGTCCATCTTTGGCTGCCGGCTCGTCAGCGGCTCTTCTCCCACCGCCTGGCTTGGCACTTGTCCCGCCCTCTTGGCCCCCCCTGCTTTACTCCTGCCGCTGTCACGTCTCAGCATCTGCCGGTAACTGACTTCATGGCTTGCCGTCTGGAGCAGACCGCTCTTGACTTCTGCACAGCACTACCCGTGCCGCCGCCGGCATAAAAGCGTGGACCGCTTGCTCGCTTTGTAGGAAGATCCCGCGCCACATGCAGGCGAGATCCACGCATTGCCAGCTCGAGCGGTCGCTTTGTGGCTGCCTCTCCAAACGTCTGAAGTTGAGTAACAGGCAGACTCACCGGCGCTGCTGCTGACTAGCCGCATGAAGCACTTTGCCTGCAATCCCTCTCGGCCGCGCTTGCTCAAGGCAACGCCAAGGGGGGGGAGGGGGGTTTTTTTTTCCTTTCCATTTAATTTTAGCGCGCCAGATCATGAATCTCATAACTCGAAATGTTCGAGGAAATCACTGCATTCTGCTTTGCCTCATTTCCTGGAGCATTCGCCCCCACAATATTCCTTGCGCTCACAGAGCGTGTATCACACTCCCCCTCTTTCTCGGCGAGAAAAACACTATGTAACTGCAACCCCAACAATAAGAATTAACGGTTTGCAAAAAAAAAAAAAAAAAGGCGGGGGGCAAAAAGAGGAAGCCGCCTTCTACCACTGGTAGTCGTAATCATGAAGCGCGAAATGGCGGGAAGATAATTCCCACGCGCGCAACACACTTCCAACGCAGATCATCACTCGCCCCCCGGATCTTCAACCGCACAGCCCCTTCTCAGCCATCAGCCTCCGCATCCACGCGCCCTGCATGCCTCCACCGAACTTCTCCGAGCAGACAGCCCACCCTTCAGCCGATGCGGCGTGACGCCTCGACGCTCCCCCGTCGAGCAATCTACTGCCAAACGTTGAGGGAGCGACGAACAGCCGCGCGCTTCGCCGCCTCCGACACGCCCTGCGCACCAGCGGTCCCATTGGCGGCGGCCTCCGCCGCCGCAGCAGCATCGCCCGTGCCCTGAGCCGCAGCCGCATCGGCCGCGGGGGTAGCGCCAGCCTGCTCCGCAGCAGCCTGGTCCGCGGCGGCCTGCTCCTGCTCCGCAGCCGCCTGGTCGGCCTCGGCCTGCGCCTGGTCGTTGCCCTGCTCGCCGTCCTGAGCCTGGCCGGCCGCGGCCGCGGCGCACGCGTTCATGGCGGCGTTCTGGCCCTCGCTCATCTGCTCCGCCATCTGGTCGCCGGCAGACTTGGCGTCGCCGCCATCAGCGATGGCCTGCGCCTGCACGGCCTTGATCTTGGCGTCCTGGGCCGCGAGCGCGAGCTCTTGAGCCTTCTTCGCCGTGTCAAGGGCCGCGGCGTCGAGCTTGGCGGCTTTGGCGAGCTGGAGTTGGGCGATCTGGAGCGCCTCTGTTTGCGACGCGCGTGTCAGTGTTGGGGGTTGGAGCGGTGGAGAGGGAAGATTGGAGATGGGGAGAGCGGGCCAAGGGAGAGAAGAAAACTTACGCTCCTGTTTCTTCTGCTCGTCGTTCTGGTCGTCAATGCCGAGGATGACGATGATGGCGTTGTTATCATCGTCGTTCCGGTTGCGGCCACGGCCGCGGCCACGGCCTCCGCGGCCATTGTCATCACCGTCCCGCTTGAAAGCCTCGCCGACGGAGCGGGTAGCCCACTTGGCGGTGCTTATGATGTTGTCGATCATGTTGGTGTTGGCAGCTGTGGAGCTCATCAGTCACTGCAGTCTCGGGAAGCGGGCGATCAGGCTTAGGGGTTTGATGGTGTTCCATATCAAGCTGGGTTATACGCGGAGTAATGGTGCTGTATCAAGAAACTACTTACGGCCAGGCTTGACAGGCGAAGCCGCTGCCAGAGCGACGACGGAGAGAGCGGCAACGGAGGAGTACTTCATTTTTGCTGAATTTCAAGGAAGGGCTTTACTATTAGATCGAAAGGGAGGTCGTGAAGATAATTCTTTCCGCGTCGAGCGTATAAAGGTTGGGAAAAGAGAACGGCAAGCGTGCACAGCACGTGGCGAATTTTAAGTGATAAGCTTAAAAAAGAGCGTAAATTAAGGTGGGTGAGGGCTGGAAGGCTGAAAGCTGGGTGAGGGAATCCAAACTGAGAGGCGCTGGCTCTCGGGAGTTTTATACACCAAGACGTCCATGAGCGCAGATGCAAGCTGCCTGACTTGCCGCTCAGTTCGAAGCGCCAAGGTGTGGAAGCCTGAGTCGGGGGGTGTGTGATTTGGGTTGGGTTGCTGGGGCAGGGTTTGATGGCCACGCGGGAAGCATCGATGCAGCTTGCAAAGAATAATTCGTCATGGTTATGGGTAGATTGCTCGAATCAAGCTCTTACAAGCTTATCGCGGCGGTAGCTGCGCAGAGGAAAATTCAAAGGGTCAGGAATTCATGGGGGCCAGTCCCAGCCCTGTGCCGGATGGTGAATTCCCCGGAGAAGGTGGTGTGCGCCACTTGAGCGAATTGCATAACTGACAGTGCAGCCTGAGGCGTCTCCTGGCAATCAAGCCATGCTGGTCCGTCGAGAATTGTGGCGTCATGAGGTGATAGCTGCTAATCGTGTATGATACTCAAGATGTGCCGGGTAGGGGTGCAAAGGTGGAAGCGGAGATGCTTGGCAGCGGGAGTGACAAAGAGTCGCAGCGGAGGTCCATGACGGTGATCATCGGCGCTTCGGCACCACAGCGAATGGGATTATTCGGGAATTTGAAAATGGTTGATTTGGCGAGTCACAGTTGCGCATGAGGCGTGGTGGTGAGCTGCTGCGGCGTTGCTGGTTTCAGAAGTCGGAGAGCCGCAACGGCCGTTGTGGGAAGATTGCTGCACCAGCCCCCGCCTGAAGTGACAACATTCCTCCGAAAACAGGCATCGACAGGTCTAAGGCGCCATTTAGACTCGCAGCCACATGTCTGACTTTGCTCAAACCGCGTATATGCGATGACTATGATCTACCGCACAGTCCTTCTCATTTAACTCATCCTGCGGAACATCAGCTATCCGTTTGCTTGTGAGCACCAGTCCATGAAAGCATGTGTGATGCTGTCTCCATGTGTCAGTTTCTAACAGCGTCACTTGCTGATTTCCGATTTGGCCAGGCGAAGAAATGTGAAGATAAGAGATCAGTATCTGTCAGCGCAATATGTGTAGCAGATCCTGTTGAGGGCCAAGCCTTACGAGCCAGTCCTCCCGCACATAAGGCATCCAACTTGCCTCGACCTCTCTTACAATATTGGACTGAACGCCTCGGACTTCACACCATTCCAGGAATCCGGCCATTTCGGTCCTTCAGCGGCCTCCCAACCCGCAGCCAACATGGCAACAGCAAGCAACAGCCCACCGCTGGCCGGGAAATACGGTGTTGGGACCCTTGTTCCCCCAATTGGCATCCCTACATCGTCAAATGCGAAGTTTTCGTCCAACAGCAAGCGTACCGCCATTTCTGGATCACCGGTCCTCAAGGCAGTCATGGCCAGGAGCGGAAAGTCCCAGCCGTAGCTGAACGAAAAGTTCCACGTCTGGTATGCACGCTCCACTGTCGCATTGAAGATGGCAAAGTCGATGTTTGAGGGTGGTGGAAGGATCCCATTGATAGCAAGGAGGCCTTGGTGATCTGATGTCAGGTCTGGGTCCGTCCACATGTCAGAAATGCCTTCATAGGTCACATAGGTTCCATTTTCGATCGGGAGAGGTGCAAGACGCTCTGCAACAGTCATCCAATGTGAAGGCACAGGCTTGCCTTGCCGCTTTTGCCATTTGGCAGCAATCGAAAGGCCGAACTCCCAGTACGCCAATTCAAATGTTGGATTGACCGTGGCATTCGGATTGGTATTTTCAGAAACCGGATACATCGGAGGACCTAGGTCATAAACGCCAGTCGTATCGTTGTGGAAAGCGTACGAGCTCATCCATTCTGCGGTCGCATGGAGGACATCGTCCCATTTGGCTAATGTCGCGTTGCCTGGATTGCGACGGTATTCGATTTCGGCAAAGTAGAAAGGGTGCACTTGCTGCCAAATCAGGAGCGAGTTGATTTCTCCAGGTGCGGAACGGCCGGACGGGTCACTCATTTTACCCCAGCGAGCACCGGTATATCCTTGCAGCTCAGCCCGCTGCAGAGATGTCGGCAGAAAGCGCTTATACACGTCGATACTTCGATCCAACAGGTCCTGCTTCCCCCAGAACTCCCAGTGGGCAAGGTGCCAGAAAACCATCTCCATGTGGAATTTTCCATACCAGCCATTGTTGGTGAGCCCGGATTCCTGTGGCGGATCTCTCCCTGCCTCATTCACTGCCAGTAGATACTGCGATAGGATGGTGCGTCTCTGGATTTCAGTGGCGTTCGGGCTAGGCACGGTGGTCAGATCTAGGAATGCGCCGCTCTCCCAATATTGGCTCCACCACTGAGCTGATGCATCCACGACAGATTTGAAGCTATTGTTGCAATTATGGCTTTCTGGTGTAAACGTCGCAGTGAATTTCAGAGAATCACTCTGTGTGCCCAGGAAGTAGCGGTGTGTATTGACAGCGGGTCCAGAAACAGTGGTATGATGACCACCCCAGCGTATGCTCGTGAAATACGTGGTGGCGTCAATCTCGTGCTTAATCTCCGCGAATCCGAAACTTTGGCGGAGAGAAGTTGTGTGATTCGTGGTGGCATTGAAGAGGCCGACGAAATTCTCGAACTTGTTCTTATCCGTCGGGTATGGAAAATCGAAGAAGACAGAAAGAGAGCCGGTGCTGAGCAGGGAAGAATGTACCTCGACCCCGAGCGTGTCCGAAAACGGATCCGCCACGGTATGGACGGATACTACATGTCCGCGGAGAGAGAATGTCGAGGCCAAGGTGCCGCTGAACAAGTCCAGATTCTGTAGAGGGCTGGTGATGTCGGAGCCGGTGATCCAGTTCCCGTCTAGAGCGAATCCGATCCGGGCCAGGTTGACTCGGTGAGGATTGGCAATCATCCACTGCGAGATTGCCGCTTGTGCGGGATTCGGCTGGGCGTAGTTGACTAGACGGCCGTGTGTCCACCAATCGAGACCGGTGAAGTCTTCTGGGGAAGTCTGTCCAGCAATCGTCGGCAGAGAAGAATTGTGCCAACACCAAGAGGATAGGATATTCCACGGAAGCACCGTCTGAAGGCCAGTGATGTCGGCCCCGAAGGCAAAATCCCCGTTGCCGACCTGCATGGGAGTATCGTAGGAGGAGGCCGAGCCGTTGCGGGTTGGGTTGAACCTGCGGACGACGTCACTTCGGTTGATAGAAGTAGCTACGGCCATTGAGGCCGCCGCCAGAAGTGACCATACTACGGCGACGTGCATGAAGACGAGTGAATCCGACACCGAGCCTTGATCAAGCCATTTCGAAAAGACGCATCCCGGATTTTAAAGATGTTTTGCAGCCTCTACCGCTAGCGGGGCCTGGCGAATGCGCAGCAGTCTGGATGAATGCACGATGGAGCGTTCCCCGCGCCCCGCACTGATCGACATTGGCGGTGGCCATTTTTCCCGGAGGATTGACAGCCGTTCCTGAGCACAGGGCAGGCGTGCTAACAAGTGGAACGCAGACTTCGGGAGAGCGAAGGCCGTCATCGACGTCTCGCGAGATGGTCGTCCGAGTTGAAGGACGAATTGGGACACGAGAACAGCGGCAGCGGGAGAAGGCCTGGCCGAGCCAAAGCAGCAGCAGACGCTGCCGATCCGATCCGGTGCGCTTGCGTGGGGTTTCAAGCGACGAAGCGAGCGTGCGCGCCATCACGGTGGGTCCATTGAGGCCTGTTCCTGGGACATGAAATTGCTTCTGGGGCCCATTGCTGTCTGCTGACTGGCACTGGACGGGTGATGCGTTGCGGCTCCTTGTGGGCATGCAGCTCTCGCAGCAGGAGCGGGCGGTCAGAAGAAGATGCGGCGCGGGAGAGCTGCGATTGACGGGCAGGGCGAGGCAGACTCTGGGAAGCTCGAGGCAGCGGCCGTGCACCCGTCCGTCGTCATAGCCTTCCCGTCGCCTGCTCCGGCTCGTCGTTTCAGTGCCTTGTCAGCAGCAGCACCACCACCACCATCTCACTTCACCTCGCCCACAGCCTCCCATTCCCAGCCGCCAAATATCCCACACTCTTGCTCCATCGCCAGCGCCCAGCCATTGCGCTCCCGACACCCCCCATATCCACGGCAAGACCGGCGTCGCCCAGCCTCCCGTCCAAGCGCACCGCCCTCCTCGCCGACGTCAACCCTCCACCATCTCATCCCATGCCCTAAAAATAACCCCAGGCCAACTTCAGCGCAAGCCCAGCCTCACGCCCACCGACCGCTTCCTCCCTCCCACCCCATCCGGCGGCCTCCCTCCGCGCCCGCCTATCCCACCAACCAACCAAAACAGACCACACCAACCCAACCACAATGTCCGGCGTCGGCATCTTCTTCCTTGTCCTCTTCCTCCTCCTCCTCATCGGCGGCGGCGCCTGGATCGCCTACACCCGCATCCGCGCCCAGCGCCTCGGCCTCCCCCCACCACCCCTCAACCCTTTCGCGCGCGGCTCGCGCTCCAGCGTCGGCGCCTCGGGCTCTGCCGCGCTGCCCTCGCCCGCGCCCGGCGGCATCGTCGGCTGGGTCAACGACAAGATCGCCTCGCTCAAGCACGGCCGCAACAAGAACACGCGCTACGCCGCCGGCGCCTACGAGGAATCCGGCGCCACCTCCACTCGCGGCGCCGCCCGCACCCGCGGCACCCTCGACCCGGACGAGGCCTGGGACGCGCGTGTCGGCAACGAGGCCGACTACGGCTACGGTTACGAGGAGGAGCAGGAGCTCGGCTTGCGCGAGCCCACCCCGTACGGCGGCTCCGCCGGCATGTACGCCGCGCCGCCGCACAGTGCCGGGCTCAGCGCCGCAGCTGGCTCCGAGCGGGGTAGGAGCAGGACGAGGGAGCTGGATGAGCGGTACGACGAGGAGATGGGCAGGACTGGCGGCGCTGCCACGCGCGATAATCCGTTTGGCGATGATGCGGAGCGCAGCAACTTGCGCGGCGTCAGCCCCAGGCCTGTGGATTCCCACGAGAGGGGCAATGGCGCCAACAGCCCGACGGACTCGCGGAGAAGCATATTCAGGGAGGACGTCTAGGTGAAGATGGGCGGCCGGCGGAGTTGTCAAAAAGCTGTTAAGGCGGATGTTTTCTTGTCTTTCGCGATATCACTGCTCGAAGTCCATATTCGGAGGGCGATTGGAGACATTGAGCGAGACAGGGCTAGGGGCTTTGACGAAGAGTCGACATTGATGAGGAATGTGGCACGGGTTTCCTTTTATTTTTTTTCCCCCCTCTATTCTCATGCGCATGGAGTTCTCCAACATCCCGAGAGCCTTCGTATAATTCTATTGGCATATCTTGCCCAATGGAGGGTCCTTCTTCATTGTTTAGCTCCCTGTTCCAAATAACACTATTGCCGTGAATGCCGATTGATACCCCGCTAGGCTATAAGGTCGTTACTGTTCCAAAAGTCGTTGTGCACGTAAAGCCACCGTGATTCGCACATTACCCTTCTCGATCATTACCGTGCCAAGGAGCACATGCCACGCTTGGTTCTTCCGGAGGTCATACCAGCCCGCGAGCTTTGACCACTCCCGCCATCCCGAACCAGGTCGATCCCTACTCCACCCTTCAGATATCGTCGGCCAGGCGATTCAGAGCCGCGAACCTGTTCTTCAACATCCGCTCCTGCGGATCCACCTTCTCCTCCCCCACCGACTGGCCCTGCTTCCCCTTCTTGCGCTTCCTGTTTTTCCTCGTTTCGTAAGCCGCATGGTAGTCCTCTTTTGGATCCGGCGCCAGACCGGGGAAGGTCTCGATGGCAGCAATCAAATAGCTCTCCGGGATGGCGTCTACGTCGTCCGCTGAGATGGGGTCGAAGAACTTTGCCGCCGAGGGCAGGCCGTCCAGGCGCTCGTACAGGCCCGCAACCGCCTTCTGAATGTCCGGATCCGCGTGGACGTCCGCCCGGTACACGGCGTCCACAGGGAATGACAGGAATATGCTTAGGAATTGGCGGAGCATGCGTAGCGAGTACCAGATGCCTTGCAGCTGCGCGGCGCGATGGATGTAGGGCCAGTTGAGCTGTCCTTGACGACCGCGGTATAAGTTCAGGACCTGGCTCTTCGAGGCCGGGCGTTCCTCATTCTGAATGAGCTTGTCGCACAGGTACACTGCGCCATAGAGTTTCCAGAAGTGTAACGGGGCGGTGAGGTGCAGGTCGCCAGAATTGACCATGAAAGCGGTGATATGGGCGCTCAATTCGTCGCACGCGGCTATTATTTCTTTTTTCTTGTAATTTAAACGAGGAACGGCGCAGGGCGCGATTCGTTGGCCCCGGCGCTCCCATTCTTCAATTGAGACCAGGGAAGGCATGGGAAGGGAGAGAATGCAGTAGCCGAGGTACCGCAGATCTACTGATGGACGCCATGCCGAAGCCCGTGTCGGATCCTCAATGAGGAAAGGAAGGAATATGGAGCAATTCTCACTTTCGATCTCCGTGGGTTGAATGTTGGTATTAAACTTGTGCGTAACGATAGCTGAGCACACTTGGTTGACAAATTCAGAGACTCTTGGATCCATGGTCCTTAGCTGTTCGTCTTTTAGGTATCGCAAGTAAGCTCCTGCTTCTTGCTTCATTTCATGCGACTGAGGTCTTATCACTGTTTGGAAAGCAGACTCTCCTAATTCCTCCGGAACCAGAGCACGAAGCACATCAGAACTCTGTTGCTTGGTCAGCCCCAATTCTCCGCACAGAAGGCAACACCGGTACCTTAAATACAGAGCAGTTGATGCGGTACTGGTTGAACAGCAGTTGGTTGGAGCCGGACATGCCATGAAGCGGGGTGTACTCCTCCAACCACAGTTTGTAGTCTGGGGATGACAGATCCAAAGCCTTAGCAGCTTGAATGAGTTCATTCAGCTTCCGATGGGGGTCCTTTGTCAGTGAAAATGCGAAAGGTGCCAAAAGCCTCAGTCCTAGCCGGTCCGCAATACGTTTCGGGTGATACTCGATACCTTTGAGCACCGTCCGTCGAGGAAACGTTGCTAAGCTAACATCCTGGAAGCGCAATACAGAACCACTGGGTCCGAGGTCGAACACCAGCAAGTCTGTGTCGGAGCTAAAAAGCCAGCATTCCTTCTTGTGACTTACACGCTTGACAACATCAGCGCAGAAAATATCTGCTTCGCCGGGGATTACGAAGGTGCGGTCGGAAAAGGCGCTCTTGCATAGATGGTCAATGACTGCTGGGACGAGAAAAGGCGTAGCTGGTAGCGCGAGAAGTTTTTCGGGCACTGAACTGGGTCCATGGAAGGCGTTTGTTTCAACCTTGGAGCGGACACATCGAACTTCGTCAGGATGCAGAGTCTTGAAGGCCTGGAGCTGAACACAGGACGAGTGGAGGCGTTGCAGACGGGTAGCACGCTTAGTCGCAGGAAGTCCGCCATCAAAGAAGATTGCTACTCTGCCATTTAGTCAATGAGATCCGATCAGGTGGTGATCAAGGGTAATATTACACGTGGATATTGTGTGCCTCAAGGGTTGTGAGAAAATCAGCGGCAATAGCAGCTATCTCGCCGTGGGATGGCACAGCCTCCAGAGCATTGCGGGCATGGTATCTTCCGGCGACGGCACGATGATATGCGTGGTAGGCCAGGCTTGGACCATCAACAACGAGACACTTTTTTGCAATATCTCCAGTGGGTGAGCTGCTGGTGTTGCTCTGCCAAGATGTTCCAAGTTCGACAGGACTTCCGAAGTCTTGCATGTGATGTAGGAGCCGGTGGATCCCCATGGCTGCCGTTGGGTGTGTGAATTTCGCACAGCGAAGGAGGCGGATGAAGAAGAGCGTGAGTCGTCATGCTGTCGTGCCGGTCCCCGGTAATTCTTCGGAGTCGGCTGCATTGAGTGCGCTAGGCCAAAATAAGGAACCAGAGTTGTCCGTTCAAGTGCTGGGAATGTCTCTGTGATGTCGGAGGCTAGATATATCATTGATACACGACATTCGAGAACTTCGAAGTTCCCTTCGGTACTTATGCCTCTATGCTGTTTACTGTTGTTACTCGCAACCATAGGGACTCTGGCATTTGGTATACCACAGTTGAGAAACTTCTCACTTTCGCACACCAAGTTATCTTCGCAAGAGTAACTCAGGTTAGAGCGGTCGCAAGTAACGACCTCAATACCCTCAGCAGTAACAGTCCCTTTCATTCACTAATGCCTTCAATCCTTGCTCGATCCAGAACTTTACTCCTTCCATATTTCCTCTCCTGAATCGCTCGCGGATTCCCCGAAGAGTTTTTCGAGCTCGGGTCTGTTTTGTTTGAAGGCAAACATGCGTGTAGCAGTAGATAGTCCAAATAAGAATGTCCAAATGTAGTATAGTGGCTCTTGGCCCTTGTTAGGTAGTTTGCAGTTTCACCGAAGGCCCTCTGAGGGACAACCATTGAGTTCAAACACATTCTGTCCCACGGACCGACAGAGAATTCGAAGCTGGATCGAAAGGTCGATACAGTGCTTTATTGACAGGTCCGGATTTCTCGAAGCTTGCCACTGCGATCGGGTAAGCTACGAGTATACCGTACGAACGGACATTTCTAGTGACGGCCTGGGTGAAAGTGTGCTTCTCTGGGTCAATTAAGGGCTCGGCTCTTCCAGACGGGTCACGAAGCACTGGAAGAAAGACAGGCTTTGAGCTATTTTTTTTTCATTTTCGCAAATTAATAGGTAACGAACGGTAGGCAGCCGTGGATTACAATTATATACAATGCCAAGTGTCGTTCAGCTGTAGAACAGCATTAATCATCTCTTTTGAAAGCCCACCCGCGAGAGCAAAGCACATCTAGGTGGCCGAAATCTACTCAACGCCATTCGATCGACCATTCAAAGGTCCCGACTCTTGGTATAACAATCCA
This sequence comes from Macrophomina pseudophaseolina, assembly GCA_022204955.1. Classification (NCBI taxonomy): domain Eukaryota; kingdom Fungi; phylum Ascomycota; class Dothideomycetes; order Botryosphaeriales; family Botryosphaeriaceae; genus Macrophomina; species Macrophomina pseudophaseolina. Next base: position 14,512 of record JAJJID010000017.1, read on the forward strand.
TCAAATCCATTTGATGATAACATTACACATTTGGTCTGCCATTTGCCGCGGTAGCGGGTCGCATAGGTGGCAACAGAGCAGACCGAAACTACCCATTTACTGGGCCTTCTTAGCCTTAGCGAGCCTGCGCTCGCGCCTCCGCTTGGCAGCCTCCGGACCAGACTCGGTGTCAAGAACGTAGTCCCACCAGCGGAAGCTGCTGGCATAGTTGCCAATGAAACGCTCGTGGTGGGTATCATGGTGGTCCGCACCGGCCCAGAAGGGCAGGAAGTGATGGAGACTCCAAGGGAACTCGTAACCGCTGTGGGCATCGATGGCCTGGAACAGGCGGGCGACGATCCACACGTACATGGTCAGGATATGGAGATCCTTGGTGATGGCGCAGTAGAGGATGGGAGAGCCCACGGTACCGAGACCGAGGACAAGCACCTCAATTGGCGACGCATACTCAGCGGCCAGGCCGAAGGGAGCCGAGTAGTGGTGGTGGATCTTGTGGATGTTCTTGTAAAGGAAGGGGAAAACGTGCATGGCGCGGTGGGTCCAGTAGTGCCATGAATCCTCGAGGACGAAGAAAATGGCAATCTGATAGGCCATCTTGAGCGGGGACGGGAACGGTACGCTAGTCTCGAGACCGAAGTACTGAGCCATGGGGTGGAACAGCCAGATCTGGGGCAGCTCAACGGTGAAGTGGCTCAGCAGCACAAGGGCGGCGCACTGCCACTGCTCCTTGGCGGTGGGAATTTTGGCCTGGTGCCGCGTCAGCCAGAAAGTCACCAGATTCAAACGGCCGCAGGAGCACTCACAGCCTGAATCTTGTACTTATTGAAGAAAGGGATGCAGTCGATGATGATCCACGGCAGAGAGCGACCAAAGTAGACGACCTCGTGCATGACGAAAGACATGATGCCGGTGGCCAGGACATCATTGTTCATGTAGGTGTACCAGGCAAGCCAGAGGCGCTCGAAGTAATTGAGGGAGACATTGTACTGCGAAACCTCGTCGAAAGTTTGCCAGTAGGTGTCGGCGGGCGCCGGGCTGGCAAAGGCAGCTGTCGTTGAGTTCCTGGCGGCGGAATTAGCGAGGGGGCGCGCGGCTGGCACAGGGTTGTTGAGCACTCACATTGTGGCTGCAGTGCTGAACTCAGCGAGCAGGAAAGGAACGACGGGGCGGTCTTAAGGGGCCAGAAGTGGGAGAGGGTTGGCCTCGGCGCTTCAGGTGGTGATCGGGAGGTGCAGAGCGGCGGCGCGAGTTTTGAGAGCTCCAGAGAAAGATGGTTCCACACGGGAATGTCTCTTCCGGCCGGCCTTGGTCCCTGAGCTCAGATTGCGCTAGACCCGACGCGGGCCTGGCTAGTCCACTTTCTGCGCGTGCTGGGACCGTTGCTTGGCATGTTTGCACGCTTGACCGGGCGCGGGTGCAAACACACCCCCAACGGTACTCGCTCAAGCCGCCATGGCGACAGTATCGCCAGACAAGCACCTGTGGATGCCCAGCCGTCGTGGCCGCCCGGGGCGCAGTCAGCCCATCATCATACAATTTCCACGCCCCCCCCCCTCCCGGCCGCGCTAGAAGGCCAAATTTCCCCGGCAGGCGCAGGGCTGGTCCCCGGCTTCTGCAGCCAATCACCGCCGCCGTCTTCGCGGTGAGCCCTGCACTAGCTGCGTGGACGATCTGTTCGAGAAAACCGCTGCACTTCGCCGCACACCGCCTGGTCTTGGAGGCGACTTTTCGCCAGACGCGCAGGCCTACGTGTGCGTTTCCACCGCAGCTCCAGAGAGCCCCCAGTGTCCTGCTGGCACGTTTGCCACCGCACCGGCTCCTGCGTCAGGATCTCCCTCCCGCAGCGGCCTTCCGTGGCCCGCGCTGTCCTGATTGGCGCTCCGATAACGCGCGACTTGGCTTCCTGTTCCTGTCTGGGGCTCCGCCAAACCTCGCTACGACTGCTGCTCTGCTGTCCGAAGTTGTTGACTGATCCCACACTTGCCTCCACCGTCGCTCACTTTCCGAGTCTGGTCCCGAGCAATTGTAACAAGCTTCTCCGATGCCCGCCACCGCATTGCCGGGCTGGCAGGTTCCGATGAGGGATGAGGTAATAAGCTCCGCAGATCCACATTCAACGCCACGCAGTCCTTACACCGGAAAAGGCTATTGCGTGTGTCTACGATTTGGCTCTGAGGAGTTGATCGTGATGTTCTGTCCCACCGTGTTTTCTCATGTCAACTGCCGAGCACATTCCCGTTGCCGAACTCTATTGGCCAGCTTCAGGAGTCTAAGCGAGTAAAAATAGGCCAAGACTCACATCATTAGTGTGATGTTCATGGTAAAGTTACGGCAACTTGACTCATGGCAACGCTTCACAGCTTGATAAACTGTTCAGGAGGCCGACCCCTAGGAAGAGCTACCGCTCACAGCTCCAGAGATGATAGCTGTGGCAACTGCTAGAACCGATGTAGCGCTTCTGTAACCGACGCGCCTATTACGAAGAAGCTAGCACAGCATACATACGTCCAGTTGGATGGTCGCAAGTCTACACGGAGGTCACCTACCACTCAATATGCTCCTAGGAGTGGTATTGCATTCCACCCAAACTGCAACCTACATCTTGGTCTAACGGGTGGGCCTACAGAAGTAAAAAGCATAGCAACATACATCTGCCTGTCTTCTCTCACCGATAACAGCAAACGCAAGTGTACACAAGGGATACAAGGACCAATCTTAGGCTATAGGAATCCGGAAATGGCGACTGGATATCTGCTTCAAATCCCCGCGGTAAGTGCATATTGCAAAATTGGCGGCAACGAGCTTGCTTGCTCTATGCTACCTTTTAGATGTCGACACGCTCAGATGTCAAGTATCTTCGCGTGCTTGATCTCAAATCCACTCACGAAATCTCTGATTATTCTGTAATCTTGAAAAGCTTCCGTCTCCCCGAACCTTTCATGCTGCGCAACTTCGTCCCACCCGGAGAACAAAATCCATTCTTCTTTGTCAGGCACCTCTTTTTCCAGTCTCCATCCGCCTGAGGCCTTCCGAGGAGCAGTGAAACCTTCCAGGTTGTGCTTCACAGCGTTAAAGGTCTGCGAAAAGCCGGTACGTTTGTCAGGCGTGATATAGTGTCGGCCGATTGCAAGGACTGGAGCATTGAGTGGCAAATGTGACTTCTCAACGTCCAGATGGAACATCCACTCAACATCGATTTGATCTTTGAGAAGCTCGAGCAGTTCCTGATTCGCAGGCGAAGGGATCCACTCCTGGAAGTGGTACCTGGCTGACGACCAGGATCCAAGGATGTAGAAGAAGGTGGGGTCTTCAATCTGGACAAAGTAATGGAACGGCTGTTGAGTGAAGTCTTCCATGGCTTTCTTGGCCTTTTGGAGGTTCGCGCACAACGTAGGGGCGCGGAAGGATGCACCAGGCCTGAGCCGGAGTAGTGCGAGCTCGGTGACGGCCATTTCTGACCTGGGTTTGTTTGTCTTGGACGCCGTGTCAAGTTCTGCTCGCAGGACTGAATGAGCGACAATGACATATGCAATGCGATTGTCGCGGCTGCTTCACGTTGTGATAATTTCAGGGTTTATGTAGCCGGTCAGCCTGGAGAAGCAGGCAGTAGTGATGATGCGGCATTTTTCGGGCTGAGAGAACGACAAGAGGCGAGCATGACGGGAGCGGTGTTAGGCATAATCAGCACAACGTCTGCACGCGTGGTCGGCGCGGATGGATTTAGTCGGGGTCGTGCAGCAGTGAGACCGAGTGTGCTGGTGCAGGTGGCTGCCTTGTGCATGGCAGCGCATCCTGGAAGCTGGCGGCACAGAACGCGGCGACCGGGGTCACTGCCTGTAGTTGATCGACGTGCTTGGCGTGCAGCCCTCTCTGCCGCCGCGTGTGTAAACGACCACAACTCATTCTCTTCCCCAGAGACTCCACCCGCCGGCTGCGAGCAAACCACGCAGTCCTTCTGAGCCTGCGCCGAGGCACCACTGCCCTCCCTCGCGAGCTTGCCCATCCGCCGCAGCAGCCCGCCCGCCGCGGCCAAGGCATCCGAGCGCCAGCTTCAGCACCGGGCATTTAATCGATCGATCAGAAGCACACCGTGCCCGCGCTGCTTCGAGATTTTGCGACGTGCTCACCCAGCCCACTTCCTCCGCCAGCTGCTCCGCACACGGACAGCGCCCGCCCGCCACGCCTACCACGCGCCGCGCCCGCGCCCGCCTGCCACCGCTCTTTGTGTAGAGCCCCGCCTGCGTCTCAAAGGAGCCTTTCAAGATGCCCTGCTTCCAGGGTCTGGCCGTCAGCATCCATACGCCTGACGGCCCGCTTCCCGAGTACTCGATCCAGAAGAACTCTCGCGCCCACCGCATCACCTCGTATATTCCCGTCCCGCCCGCCAAGATCCCGCCTGGCGCCAGCAAGCCCGAACAGTCAACCTTCGCTATCTCAATCACTCTCCTCACACCCGGCCTCAACGTGCCTTACTCGACTCCGAAGCCCACCCCCGAAGACCCTTATCCGCGCCCCAAAGTCGTCGGCGGCTTGCCCGGCTACGGCAATGAGCGGGGCAAGTACGGCCCCGTAATCGGACCCTACATTCCGCTGACGTCGTCGCCCAACGAAACCATTGCCGCATACATATACTTTGACGGGCGTGCCAAAGAGGAGGTAGCCACCCTGCTCAGGCGAGGTGAGGAGACATGGGTCAACTCACGCTGGGTGAGCGTGCCGGATTCTGAGGGCGGCGGTCTGGCCGAACGTGAATTCCTTTTCCGCGAGGTCGGTCTGGAGCGCTGGCTCAACGGTCTCGACCTTGAAGGCAAGGACAAGGATGTGGCTGCCAGAATAGAACGGCGGAGGCAGCGTCTGGAGAAGAAGAGACGGAAGAAGAGGGAGCAGAAGGGTTCCGACGATGACGATGATGATGACATGGAAACGGACAAGAAAAAGGCTACCAACAGGAACGGCGTTCTGCGCTATGGTGAAGACAAGACGGTGGAGCCTCTATCTGGAGACGAGGGATTGTTTACGTCAGATTCTGATTCGGAGGATGAGCCGCCCATGCCCGAAGCCGCCGGCCAGATCAAGGTTGCGCTCTTCAGGGTTTTGGCCTCCGGAGAAATCAAGAGGGGAGAGTACTCGCCTCAATTCGACGCACATGACGACGATGATGCCGCAGGAGCCAACGGCGACCCTGGGAAGGGAGATGCAGATGTCGACCATACGACGAGTTTCGCGAAGCCCAAGACATTGGATCCGAAGTCAATCAGCACGCAGACGGTCACTGGTATTGATCCTCCAGACAAGCCGTACGCAGTCTTCACATTCCTCTATCGCGGCGAAAGTAAGTTAGATGTGAAACCTAAAGCACAAATCAACGCTGACGCTGCCCAGAACAATTACGCAAGATGGGCATTCTACAAGCTCCTGGCGCTGTGCCGAAGACGCCAGCAACGACGAAACGGAAAACTGGCCTTGATTTCTCTGCCCTCAAACCATTGACAACGACGGGCACTCGGAACTTCGCCGGATACCGTGATCCCAACGCTTCGCCAACGAAGAAAACCAAGGGAGGAAAGGCCAAGGACATGGACGACATGGACAGCGACGCTGATGACGACGATGAAGTCGGCGCTGCTAACGATGACGACATCGAAATCAAGACCGAAGGCAAAAGCATGCTGTCCCCTGAGGATGTAGCCCGGCAAGGAGAACTAGCTGAGGGCGTTCGCAAGATCAAGGCGAGTCTCCCTTTGAGCTTTTAAAAGGTAAAACGAAAATACTAACTACCAACAGCTCAAGCGTGCCCACTCTGCCGACCCCGTCCACGATGTTTCGCCAACGAAGTCGCCCCCGGCCCTGGACTATCCAGCCAACGCCGCTCTCTCCCCAGGCAGTGAAGTTCCCACCAGCGCAGCCGCCGCACTCGCCGCCAAAGAAGTTGCCCCCGAAGCTGCTGTGGTCGGATCGCCGTTCAAGAAACAGCGCGCCAGCTTGCCCGGTTTCGACGAAGGCACGCGCACGAACCTGGGATCCGCACTCGCGAACGCCTCCGGTTCGGCGATCAGCAATGCACCGCTTCTCCAACCGCGCAGTATGAGCGACAGTAATGCGTCGGGTCAGACAGCTGGCGCGGCAATAGGCGCGGTCGGCGGCCCCAGCTCCTTCATCAAGCAAGAGGAGAGCACGATGGAAGAAGACGAGGAATTGTGACAAGTGAATGTACAGCGATTGCTAGGTTGAGGTCAGGCCGGAATTGACATGCCGGACCCTCCCCTTTTTTTCTTTTATTTTCCCCATTCGTAACCCCCAGGTCGGACGGCACTCGGTGCCGTCATTGGTGTGCATGCATGCGTGCCTGGACGAATGGATGGACGGATGGATGATTGAACGGATGGGAATCTTTTCGTATTTTAGATGCAGAAAGTTGGAGTAAAGCATGTGTGGTGATGTTCGATTGCGCGGGCTATATTTGAGGAAGGTGGTGGGGGAAGTAGTGATGGTTGCTACAGGTGCTTCTGGATGTCTCCGAAGGGAATTCTTTTGCATTTTCAGGGAAGGCGAAGCAGGGGAGTTGTATGCCGGTGCCGCCTCCACCAGGCTTCGGGAGGATGATATAAACTCGGAAAGCTGGATAGGATATGATTTCGATCATGATGAAAAGAGAAACGGTCAGATACACACGCACACACACACACACACACAACGTCGAGAATTGCAGTAGCGTCAGCAGCAGTACGCCGGTAGACACACTCACATTTGCGTTTTCCGTTGATGATGAAATGAGAGCGGGTTGCAAGAGAAGAACCGTTCTGAGGCAACCTGTTTGGCGGGATTTGGGTGAGTTGTGGTTTCAAAGTGTGCGTTTGCTGCTGAGCTGAGTGTGTTTCGTCTTCTTTTTCGGCTTCCCTTCTTGGCACTTGTGCTGATGTAGTTGAGAACTCTGCTGTGAGGCACAGCCATTGCGCTCTAGAGGAGAAGCGACTCAAGAGAAATAAGTTTGGTTGGGTAGTCGCTGGGACCGCTGATCTTTGCTAGACTGAACTACGGACGCAGATCCTTCAGCTTGCATTTCGCGCAAAGGAGGTATTGTGGCGTAGTAGGAGATCTCTGGGTACTGGTCGTCTGTGGCGGCGAGTTCTCCTATCTTCAAGCTTCGGAAGCATTGGGGGTGGCTGTAGCTTTTCGTTTGAAGCGAGTAAAGTTAATAGACCAGAATTGGGGCGATTGCCGGCGAAATTCTGCCGCTGCTGGTAGGGTCGATGGGATGTCTAGTTTCGCCGGACGATCGGAGATAACCGGAGGAGCTGGCGACAAGCTTGGGCGGCGACTGAGTTTGGGAGCATATTTCCGAGTCTGACTGCGCGCGGTGAGAAACTAAGTTACTGTTGAAGGTTTCGTATTCGTATTTGTGCATCTGGGCTTCTATGCGTCGCGGGTCACTTCAAGTCGTCAATGCTGCTAACTAGTAATTCGCCTGGCGCTGACTCATTGCAAAGTGTGCTAAGGCAGCATTGTTGATGCAGGTGTGGTCGAAATAAAGACGATCGGGCCAAGAACGACGATGCGGCCCGTGCGAAGGCACAAGCTTCCCTTTTGGGGAAAAAGAAAGCAGAAGAAGAAATCCAGATGGAGCAAAATGCAAGCTGGCTTGGAGTGAGCAATTGAGTGGCGACATGGTACGGTAGTCTGCGCTGCCTCGTTACTCGTTATCAGCATTGCGAATCAACGGAGGTGCTGCAAGATTAACGAGCGCCAGAAGAAACTAGTCCAGCGCGCCCAATGGGCAACAGCCACTACATCCGAGATGGCTCGACTTTAGCCAGAATCCCAGAGTGCATAGTGAAACCCCAGGACCACTTTCTGCAGGTGCCGAAATGCTATCACACCAGTTACGATTCTTCCGGAAAGCGAGTGGGGGGGAGGATGCTTGCTCGTCGGGCCGGACGGCGTTTGAGGGGCTGCATGAGCGTGTCGGAGCAGGGCCTGTGGATAGACATCACAAATCGTGGTGCTGGTGTGGTCGGCTGTGACTCTGATTTATGAATGTGGCGTGGTAGAATGTGGAAAGGGTTGGTGTTTGCTGGCTCTGGTATGGCGCTTGGTGCAACGGGCTGAAACAAACCCGCAAGCTACTGAGGTCATTTTTGGCGGGCGGGCGTCGCGTCGGCGCGTCATGCTGCGATGGATGCACCGCGCAGGGTCCCGTCCAGTCCTGCGCCGGGAAATCTCTCGTCGCTCTCCCCGCACCGCCTGCCATCCCACAACCAAATCCGCGGCCTTGCCAAACACCTCCAGCAAACTTCCACCCCTGGTTAAATCCGCCAGCGATGGCCCCCGATCTGAACTCGGTCCCTCCGTCGCCGCGCCTGCCGCAGGCCACCACCAGCCCAGGCCCCGCGACCGCACCACCGAACGGCAGTGGCAGCAGCCACCACCAGCACCACCAGAACCCGCCTGCTTCTGCATCCCACCCCTCATCGCGCCGCGCGTCCCAGCTGTCTCCCATGAACCCACCACCCCTCCCGCTCGGCGCCGCCGCCGCCGCCGCCAACGGCTCTGTTCCCCCGACCTCGCAGCCCCAGCAACCCGCATACCAGCCCTTCCCGCCACTGAGCCCACACCTGCCCGGCACCGCTCCGCGCGGAAGTGTGGACGAGGCCGGCGTACCCATGCGCCACCCGCGCCCGCTGACGGCTGCCGAGCTGCACCACGAGCTCGAGCTGGAGCAAGAGGCCGTAGTGCGTACATCCCGCCCTTGCCCCCTCTCCAAGTTTCGAGACATTTCTCCCGCACGTCCCTCCTTCCCATAGCTGACTCTTGCTCGCGCGTACACGCAGGTCAACCGCCTCACCCGCGAACTCAGCGCCCTGCGCGCCCACTCGACCTCGGTCGCCAGCTCCGTCTCGTCGACCAGCACGTCCGCGCACCCGCCCAGCACCTTCCTCTTCGAAGCCACCGACCCCTCGGCCGTCCACGCCGGCGCCATGACGGGCCCCACCCACCCCACCGCCTCGCGCCGTCACCGCAGCTCCAGCAGCGTCAGTCGCGCGTCGAACCAGCAGCCGCAGTCGCACCGCTGGTCCATGTCGAGTAACCAGAACCAGCAGACGCAGCCGCAGGGCGGCGGTCTTGATGGCGCGGGCAGCGGTGTTGTTAGTGGGAGCAGCAGCACGTATGCGGCTGGGGTGGGCATGGCGCGTAGCCCGAGTCTGGGCGTCGGGACAAGTGCGGCGGCGAGGTTTGAGGAGGCGGCGTTGCATAGGCAGGAGTTGGAAGAGGCGAAGAGGGAGAATGAGCTGTTGCGGAAGCGCATTAGGGAGTTGGAAATGGAGTTGAGGGGAAGGAGGTCGAGCGCTGCAACAGCGTCGCCGCGGGAGACGAGTGAGAGTAGGGGTGCGCACGGGGAAGAAGCTAATGCGTCATGAGGTGCCGAGGCCGCGCTGAGGGGTGTTGAGAGAGGGAATTCATTTGTGGCGTCACGGTGCTGGGAAGGGAACTTCACATGGTTTTGATTCTCGAAGGATTCGGTAATTCGGTAAAAGTCGGGACTAGTATTCGGTATTCATTTCGCACGGCGTTGGGCAAGCTTGAGCTTTGCAGGCTGGGTAATCATGTAATGCACGCCAGAATAGCTTGGAGTCAGGGAGTTGACTGAGTGGTATCCCATCCCTCGTTTGAAGCTTTCCGACAGTATGTGTAGCGGCTGCGATGCAGAAATGCCTTGGACACTATTGCCCTTCACAAGTGAGGGCTTGGGGGTAATCTGATGCAAGTTAGAGCCGAAAAGTATTGCGGCGTCGATTTCAGTTACACTCCTGCGGCTGAAGCAGGCGCCGGGCCTTACACGTTTGGAAGTGTACAGGGTAGGTCTTCGTCAAGGCAGGTAGTTTGGGATGCAATGAGAAAAAGATAACTGAGCTGATATTCAAGACTGCGGACACGATGAGAGGAAGCTGGCAGCCCCAAAGGTAAGAGAAAGCAGTATATGCCCCACCGCAAACATTCCGTTTTTGTACTAGCGACCTGCGATCCTCCATCGCGAAGTCAGAATCCTCAAACGTGTACTCGAAACTGTCAACGAGGGCACGCAGGTTCTCCATAGAAAAGGGATGTTCCGGATCTTCGATGCTTTCCCCGGTTGCGATATCTCTGAGTTCCTTCTCTTCACCCTCGAGAAGGTATTGTTTCAGATACTGATTGAGTTTCAGTTCGCCGGTTGGCGAACATTCCACGAATGGCTCGTCAGCAATGTTAAGTTCCGCTGCCATTCGACCGAACTCTTGGATTAGCGCAAAAGAACTAACGTATCCCATAAGCGAGCGGACCACCCAAGCGAGCGGACCACCCTATTAATAAAACGCGTTACCTTAGCTTCTATCAATTATGCAACAACCAAACCACGCGCGATCTCCCTTATATAAATCTTGTCTATTCTTAGCAAAGCAGGCTATCGATCAAGGTAAAATTCGGAGTAATCGGGGCGCTGCGGAATCGTACTACGTTAATCGAATGACTCGTAAGCGACGACGCGACGGGACCTATTTACGACGCGATTGCGCGCCCAATTCGCGAAAGCTTACCGATCCCGAGGAATCTGTGATTTTTTAACGCATTCTCGACCTAGATTCGCGAGGGTTTCCGCCGCGGTTGAGTGCTGTTAAAGATATAGCAAATAAGCTACTCGCCGACCGCGCCGGACGTACTGTTTGCAAGAACTGGCCCTCTAACTTCGTGAAACGGACTCATGGGCTTAAAACGCCTCTAAATCGCAAGTACGACTACTAGCGAGCGAAATACGAGGACCTAGAGCTTATCGCGCAATGGTTCGAGCTCGTCCGGAATACTATCGCGAAGTACGGGATCGTAGACTAAGGCATATACAACTTCGACGAAGCCGGCTTCCTTATGGGCATGATCGCAGCTGGAATGGTTGTTATAGTATCGGAGTAACGTACTCGATTAAAGACTATTTAGTCAGGCAATCGCGAATGGGTTACGGTAATAATGGCGCATTCGGCTGTCCTTTTGTAGGCGGAAGCCGCGAATCTTTAAAGGGTAAACGAGGCGGCAACGAGACGCAAGAAGCGGTAAAAAAGCGGATTTAGAAGTGCGGGACGCTAACGATTTAAGCTGGGTAGGATTTGGTTGATAAAAATGCTGTTAACCAGCAGATTTCGACGAAAACGCGCGAAGGTGGTGCGTAATTGGATGGGCCTGCGACGAAGCGACGGCGATATGGGCAATGCGGTAAGCCTCGTCACAACTCTCGTACATGTTAAAAAGATGCGCAAACTACTGTAGAATAGGCTCTCTATTATAGATAGTTAATTATCTAAGGCGTTGTGGAGTTATTCGTACTTAAAGCGATTGAGCTTTGATGGGGTGGTCCGCTCGCTTGGGTGGTCCGCTCGCTTGTGGGATACGTTATAGAAAATGAGGAATGAAGGTGAATGTTTTGCGTCTTTTCGAGCCCACATGGTCGAGAAACTCTCGAGTTGCTCATCGACCTCGCTCTGATCCCTTATCCACATCGTCCTCAACAATTTGTCAGCCAGAGGCTTATCCATAGATACCACACCGCGTAGCTCTGCACCATATGCCAACATGGGCATACAGATCCTTGTGTCATCAGGACTGAACAGCATCTGATGAAGTACCCAATGCCACACAGAAAGGCCTTGCCAGAGCTGGTTTGGATCTGCGCCTGATTCAAGTAGTTCCTCGATGAGCTCCAATATTTCGAACGGGTTATAGAGACCCAACACTATATTCAGCGCTGGCCTTGCCCGTAGGCCAATGCCTGTTTTCAAGAAAGGTTTTCCGAAATTTGGTCTCATGTTCAGGTATCCCTAACCCCGATCCCAACCGAGGATGCGACCAGCCAACCATTCGTCAAGATAAAAAGTCTCGCCACACATCCTTTCCTCTGATTCGTCAAGGTGAAGGCCAATTGAGTCGACGATGTGATATACTTCATCAATAATCATGAAGCGTACCTGCTGGGAGTTCTGAACATAAAACTCGTCTAGTAGTTGAGTGACAGAGATTATTTGATTTAGGATACGATCGCCAGTAGGTAGAAAATGGAAAGGGATGAAGAGAGCGGAGAACAATCTCATCGCACTTGCTCCAACAGCTCGTAAACGGCACTCTTCCTCTACTGGTAGTAGGTTCTGGAGCTCCTTACTTTTTAAAAGATCCTTCTTCAGGAATTCCTGCACAGTCTCGTGAATTAACCTGCAGGCTGGATCATTCTCGAAGTAGTAGACTTCGGCCAGACCAGCACAACAGCTGTTCAAGCGACCCCCGAACCGGTTTCTACGCCGGACCAGCTCGTCTTCTGATAAAAGTAGATGGTAAAGCTTTCTCGTGGATGGAGCCAAGCCTTCTCTGCTCCCGTCTAGATGCTCCGCTATCTCGAGAGATAGAGTATAGGGATGTGTCCTTATGTTCCCGAGTAACGAGATATGAGAGAGTATCCGGAGGCCTTCTGCTACGTCTTCTGGAGCAACATCATCCAGAAGCATGCGCGCATATAAGCCATTGGGACCACCGAGTTCGTCCGGAAGAGCCCGTAAGTCCGCCTCGATAGAAACAAGACTTGCTCTGTTGCAGAGCCTTTGCATGACCCTTTCAACAACGAGTCGTACCCACAGAAAGACGCCATTGGCTTTTGCTTGGATGGTCTCGGTGATCTTCTCCCTCGCATTCGCGTCTTCGAGATGCTCCAGCTGAATATTGCGTTGCGAAAGTTCGCCTTCAATAAAAATCCGCATGTCGCTTTTGGTGAGATCGTGGATGTAGAAATTCGGAAATGTTTTGAGTTCGTCTTCTGTTGGAACTTTCGTGTATTTAAGGTTCAGTAGCGTAGCTTGGCCGTAGCAGGTATAAAAGGGGCCCCGCCCGCCTGCCACGGCTCATCACCAAGAATCTCATTTCACCACCCAATCCAACATCTTCGAATACTACTAGCGGGCGACTGGCGAGGCAGAACTTCACACCCGGATAGTTCTTCGCTTCAAGGAATAATTGGACGATTTCTTCGAATCCTTTCTGCTGTTTTTTGTATGTGCAAGCCGAGTCTTCATGTCCGGGGAACTCAACAGGAACATTGTACTCATCGAGGCCATCGATAATGAAGCAGATCCTGATATAGGATGGCTTGCGTTTTAGGCAGGTATGGAAGGCTTTTTGAAGGTTATTCCAGGTCCATGCCTTCTGTGGTTCGTTGAAATTCCTCCACGGAAATTCATCTAGACACGGTACAAAGCCAGGCCAGGCATTCAGAAGCTGCACGAGCAAAGACCGCAATAACCCCGGTCCAGATTTTTGCAGAACTGACGGTGCTCGGTTGATAATGAAAAATTTCGCCATGAGCAGTTGGCAGCCTCCAGCCCAGAGCTGTAGATTTCTGTGAAAATCGGGGTGCGTGAAAATGTACTTCATGATTGTGGACTTTTCAGACCCTGCTTTGCCGGTAATCCGGTATAGCGGGGCTGGAGAAAGAAGCCAGGGAAGAAATGTTTCGGGGCCAGTCATACTTTGCGCGGGGGGCTCGGTCTCTTCAAAGAGCCACTGAAAAGTATTTTGGTGAGCGTCCCTAACGCCGCCCTCCTCAAAATCCATGCCATCGAACTCCAGGCTTTCTATCAATGCCGCTCGATCTGTTGACTGGAGTTAGCCATCGTACCCTCATAAGCAGAAACCGAAGTTCAGGGATACATTGAGAGCCCACTATATTGGCATGCTATACAAGAAAATTAAGTCAGGATTCCGGCACAAACGCACCTCTTTCTCCTTGCTCCTCTACTGCGGCCACATTCCCTTCTGCCTGCCTAGTGTAGTCTTGTAAGCGGTTGAGTATTCGTTGAAAGCCCAGCTGAGAAGCACCGGTGAATTTGCACATGTCCGAATGAGAGGCCCGGATACCGATACGGTCAATGCCGAATCCGTCAATTGAAGCGGAGTGTTCAGGAACAATCTGGCAGTATGTTAGCGATATAGGTATGGAAGGCCTCTGCAGCGGAGCAGTGAAATTTGTGTGTGATCTGCTAATGAGCGCTGGCGTTGTAGAATTGCCCGTCAGACTAGGTAAACTACAAAATTGTAGTAACCCGCGAGATGTGAGCGTGTGCAAAGCTTCTGAAGTGTAACTTCCGGACGAATGCTGTCACTTCTCTTGTCTCATTATGTTCGCCTCATAACCATTGCTCTCAAACGCAACTTTCGAGTGCCAGGTGCCCATCTTCCAACGCAAGGATTGGCCTGCAGATTAGGAAAGAGCACTTACCACGCCGAGATTCACCCTTAGAATCTTTCGAAATGAGGTGAGCATCTCTTCATAAAAGCAGGAAATGCGTATCTTGCTCGATATTGAGGCAAATGCCTGCCTCTGTTGCTCCAGAACATCCGACTCTCGGGACAGGGTGCGGATTAATTTGCTGTTAGGCCTCCTGAGCGATGCTCTGGCAATGTCGGCAACCATTCAACCCATGTCCGCCTGGCGCTGCCTCTGTGGGGGGTTACCAAGGAAAATCTGGCTCAAAGTCAGCGCAGATACTGATATCTGGAGCGAGGGCCTACCAAGGCTTCGGTATGCCTGTGTATCAAGCCGAGTCTCTCATTTTCCTGGTTATGAAGATACTGCGACGAGCGAATGAGAGCCTGCTTGATGATCAGGCCACCAAGGCTATGGCCGACGAATATCACTGCTCTCTCTTCCTGGTCCGCTAAACGCTTCCTTGCGATGTCGCGAAGCAGATTCTCGCCGTGGCCGAATATGCTAGCCTGGCTCACGGAACCACTCAAACTCGCCACGGAGGAGTCGTAGCCGCATGTGAATATCCGCACGTTTGGCAGCTCATTCGGGAGAAGGTCACGCGGCCAGCAGACGTTGTCTATAAACTGCTGGTAAGCTCTCGTTCTTGTGATTCTTGCAGGCAAAATATGTCAGGTACCTTTCGACCAAGTCTCAATCGCATCGCCTCTTAGCCCGTGAACGAACCAAATGCTGTTCTCGTCAGCTCAGACGGCTACCCAAAAAGGCTGAGAGGTCGTGCGTAAGCCCGACCCTGTGTGCGTCCTTACTCAGCGACGGCCGAAGTCCCTTCGGCGAGGAGAAGAGGCCCCTCTCTCACCATTCTGATGGTTGCAAGGGCTCTGGTGGAGAGGTGCAGGATGGAAGGCTAGGGATGTGGCACCTGTGTTGGCAGAATGTGCGAAAGGCTGCGGCTATCTGAGGCCACTTGTGCCTTGACGTGGCATGCAGGCTGCGCTACGTCAGCCGATGCCCAGCTCCTCTCGTTAACAGGGCGCATGCCGGGGATGAAAAGAGAGCAATGACCTAGCCGGGTAAGCAAGAGTCTTTGTAAGCGGCAGATGATGCGTGGTGGCGGAAGCTGAGCACTAAAACTTGCATGCGGATACAACCAGACTACATCTTTCAGTCAGTATTGGCGGAAATTCTAAGCAACCCCACTAACATCCAAAGGATTGCTTCAAGTCCCAGTGCTAAGCAGAGATACTCTAGTGTTTCTTCCTGAATAAAAAGCTTCCGTATTAATGGCCACTTACTTCTAGTCTTCATCTAGTCATATACCCCAAACCTAGGTTGTCTTGCACTTCAGATGGTCATTCGATTCGGATAGGGTTCGTGTTTGGACGACTGTTTCGACTGCTCGCGGATTTGTCTAGCTCAAGGGTGAATTCTACTGCCCTCTGCTGTGACGCAGCGCTGATGGCTAGCGGCAAAGGCGTAAGCTTCCAGAGTGACGGTAACAGGGGAATTTCGCGCGCAGGGAGTAGTATAGATTCTGGTCTCCTGTATGGTTAATCATGCCAAGTGAGACGAGGCGAAAGAAAAAGCGGCGTCAAAAGGTCTTCATATTCTCTAGCCTCGCAACGGCACCAATCAATACCATGAGACGAGACCACTAACGCACTAAAAATCAGAACGGAAAAAAGATAGAAGTTGGGGATCTCCTGTCCGCACAAATACGCCATAAGCCATGCCACGATGCACTGCTCGTCTTTTTATTTCTGCCGGAATCCACCTGTCGCAACGAACAAGCAGCCGTGAGAACCCCGCGATCCCAAAAAGTCCCAAAGTGTCATATTCTACAACCGATAGAAAAAGGAGCCGGTGAAAGAAAAAGACAGGAGCATTCCATGAGAAGCAGATATAAGAGAAAGACCTTAATACGGAACTCATTTATTAAAACAAGAAGTATCTTTTCCACAAGTGCTGGATTGCTCTGAAAGGTCCTGGCGGCATAAAGTCGCCATACAGTGATGGAGGGTATGTCTAATCCGCGTACATAGCCTCAATAAGATAGATGATGCCGAAAATCAGAAACGCGATGGCGCCGCCGAGAGTAACTGCCAGTTTGTTAGAGCGACCGGGTCGTTGGATGGAGGACACGAGAAGAACTTACCAACGCGCATGCTGACCTTTCCAGCGATAGCTCTACCACCGATAACAGCCGCGCTAGTGCAAATTCCGTGGCCAACGACCGCACCGGCAGTGACCCACCAGTAGTCTTGACCAGCAGCCATGGCGATGGTGGCGATCTGGCTCCTATCGCCCCACTCGCCGAGGAAAGTCATAACAAAAGTCTGGACCCAGGCCGGGCTGAGAAGGAGAGAGAAAAGATTGTTGAGGCCACTTAGGATGTTTGACAGAGATGCGCCGCTAGTAGGAGAAGGAGACCGGGCCGGGGAGGAAGAAGGGCTACGGTGAGTGGGCAGGCGGCTGTTCGACCTCGAGCGACGACCGCGGGTACCAGCCTCTAGAGCATAGGGAGAGATGGAAGAACGGCGCCTCTTGATGCTGTGTTCTTTCTCTTCCAATTCGGCTTCAACCTCCTTCATCTCTTCGCCGACACCCTCGTCAGGGCTCATGGCAAGACCCTCACGGAGTAGCTTGACACCGAAAACGAAGAACAGAATAGCGGCGGCGAAGCTGGTCAGCTTCTTGGGGAGAAGCGTGGGGACAGCGTGGCCCAAGACGGCAGACAGAACGGTCATGGCGATCAAAGCGGCGAAGGCGGCAGAGAAGACGACGAGACGAGGGTGGCGCATCGCCATGAGGGCCGCCACGAGGAAAGTCTTGTCGCCAATTTCGGAGAAGATGATCATCATGAAGGAGAGCACGAAGGAATGGAACGGCTGAATGATGCCCTCGTCGTCTTCATCATCCGTAACAGTGGTAGAGGTCTTGGAAGAGGAAGACTTGGAGGGAGAATCATAGGAATCTTTGGGCATACTTGGGATGACGGGTCTAGCGGGGCTGCTATCGCCGTGTGGCGTATCCGGGAGGTCTGTGGGTTTCTGGGGTAGCACGTAGTTAGCACACAATTCAGGACCCCGTGCAAGGGTGTTCGGGGCCACCAACCGCCAAACCAACAGCGCCTTTCGCCTTGTCAGAGGTGGAGGTTACCAGGTCGTCGTCGTCGCTTGCATCGGCAGAGTCCACACCCATGCGTTCTTGCTCGTCGCTGGACAAGGGGCGCTCCTCGTCCGGCGACATGGGGATTTTCCCAAGCTTCTCGCCTTTCTCCTTCTCCAGCGCCTTATGCTCCTTGGTCCTCTGGGTGACACCGCCCTCGGTGCCTGTAGTACCCTTCTTCGGCACCGTGCGATCGGGATCGTCCATGACGCCAATGTCCTTTTCAGAGGCGATTTTCTTCTGGTCTGCTATAACGGTGTCGGACAGCGATTCGTGGGTGCTGTCGGAAGCCTTCGAAGGCTTCTCCACGGGCGTGTTCTCCAGGACGAAAGGACCAGCGTGAGGCTTGCCATCGAGCCCGTCAACCGGGGCGTCCTTGGTGCCGATTTCGAGCTTACTCGTAGCCGCAGCGACAGCTTTCTGCGAGTCGCGCACTTTCTGAACGCCATTCCCGTCCACATCAACGACGACGGCGGAGGCGAGCACCGGGAGCAGCAGCAGGGCAGCGATCTTCTGTTTCCTCAGAATCATGGTGCCCGGAGAGAGGAGGCGGCTCGGAGGGAAGGGCGGTCAAAAGGGGGAGCTGAGAAGAGCGGCTCGTCGCTGACGTAGGGCTGCACGCAGCTTGGCGACGAAGAGCGCGGTGGTGGAGGGTTGCAAGCAGGCGAAGGAGCGGATGTCGGCGGCCAGACGGGACAGGTAGCGCGACGGAGCAACGGGGGGTCAGGACGCGGAGGGCGGGGCTTGTGGATGGTGGTGCATCTGTTCGGTTGGGGGAGAGACTAGGTAGAGCAGGAGAAAGTCGCCCTTGGGTGAGGCGGTGCAGGGGCTACGTAAGTTTGAAGCAGGCTGCGCAAGGGGCCGGACGCTGCAAAACAAGCCGCTTGACCAGTTCGGTGCAGCGCGCGACTTGCGCTCTCTGCAATTGGGCCGAGAGGGTCGAGGAGTCTGATTGATTTAAGGTGCGCGAGCTCTGCGCGCTTGCGCCTCCAGACCCGAGCCCGCGACGCGAGCAATCCAGGCGTCAAATCTCCCGCGCGACGGCTGCACGATCGCCGCGGCGAGACGGCGCTGATCCCCGCAAGGATTTCTGCTTTCATCGCGCCAGGGCCTGGGGCAGAAAGTGAGAGAGTATTGATACCGAACCTTTTGCCTGCTCAGTGCCCGTCCAAACTCTACTCTGCGCGCCTTCCAAACAACAAACAAGATCCCCTCCCCACAAGCCTCTGCCATCTCCCTCTCGCCTCCAATCCGCCCCCGTCTTCGCTCCCGCCACAGCTCCGTGCCGGCCGCCGTCCTGCCGCCGACTGTTCTCCGTGAATCGGGATCCGCCGCTCGCGCCGACCCGGCAACCATGCCGCGTCCCCAACGCGTGCGTTCGCGTACCCCGCAACAAGCCGACGCGCCGCGATACCGCACCAACCGCACCACGCGCAGCCAGAGCCGCGACATCGACCAGCCCGCCGATACAAGCGTCGAGAGCACTGACAGTGCCAGCGGCACTCACGCCCGTGGCTCCCGGGACTCTCGGAGAGCGGCAGGGAGAAGTCGGTGGAAGACACGTTGGTGTTGTTTTGAAACTCAATGCTAATCCTAACCTCCAGACCTCTCCACCGTTCCAGAAGATGCCGGCTTGACGTATCCAGACCTCCCAGAGCAGGATGCGCATGGAAGCCACAATGATGCCCGCGAGGTAACTCCACCTTTGTTTTCCACCATTGGAGAATACGCCATTCACCAGTCACCCGACGCTCAGTCCGTCATCTCTGGTACCACCGCGATTTCCACGGCCCAGACCGTTCATGATCCCGCCGACTTGGACGCCGAGTTGATGCTCGACTCTCTTGACGAGCTGTGCACAGATGCCGGCAAAATCGTGGACATCGTTGCCCCAAGCACTGCATCTGCCGAACGTCTCGCTTCCCTTGTCTCCGAAGTCACCAACCCGTCCTCGCGCACTAGCGTCGTGCTTGAGAAGCGTGCGAATCGTTTCAGGGATGCGCGCCAATATTTTGGTGATGCCGAATTTATCAGCAGAGACACCGTCCTCGCATCGTTCGCTGGGGGCGCAAGCCCCCAGCTCTCTGCTAATCTTTTTCGCCGCCCGGATGCCATTATCTACAAAGCAAATATAGCGACGTTTGCGATCCAGCTTGCCGCTATCGCCCGTGGACAAAGTCGCGCGTATGACATTCTCCTGTCCTTGGATAATACCTTCCCTCGAAACTTCGTGGCATCGCTTGACGGTGAACGAGGGGGCCTTGGCTACGGAAACAGTGCTCTTGTGGAGCAGACGCTCGAGGTTGCCTTGGATATACGCACCCAATTCGCCATTTCTCTACTGGCCAAAGATCAAGACGAGACGGGCTTCGACCCGGACGCCACAATCCAATCCATATTCTTCGCCATGCCGGACGAAGACGATGGTATGCCTGAGAAGGCTCCTCTGCGCGGGTGGGAGACAGAAGGCTTTGGTATGGGCGATGAAGATTTACCCACCTCGCTCAAGCAAACCATAGCTCAAAGGATCGCTGATATTAGAGAATGCTTCCAAGGTGAAGAAGAAGCCCTGGAGCATGGCGACTATGTCGATTTAGCAAAGCTCAACGCCAAATTCCCCTGGTTCGATTTTGTAATGCGTACTCTGAGCTGGATCCGTCTCCGCAACAACGAACTCGACAGCGAGATCGCGTCGTTGGGCGGTGTTTCTGAAATAGGGTCATCTTTGATGCGATACCACAGCAAAGGCGAGCCCGAACCACTTGACACACACAGGCAGACAGCCTCCCAGAGCAAAGGAACGACCACCATGGACGCACACTTTGAAAGCCAGATAATTCCTAAGACTGCACCATCGGTCGCCAGTCTTGTGGGACGATACATGGCGCGTTTGTCGGGCCAGCTGACCGATGTTGCAAATGAGCATGTGGACGCACCAGATGAAAGTGACGAGGCTAATGGCGCAGCCACTGGAACCGTCGACGACTACCAACCACCCGTTCTTGAGGAAGAAGATGATGAGGATGACTCAAGAACATTCGTCAATGCGCCAACAGAACACAGCACTATGCAAGCTGACCTCGAGCTTTTACGGCAGCGAGAGAAGCAGAACAAAGAGAACATGCGGAGACTTTCTACCCATCCAACCCTTCCACGCAGGTCTGTCTTTGACAGACAATCTGGAGCGACGCGCGTCCCTTTCGATGAGCCAGACATTCTTCCTACTGGAGAAACTGCCTCGGGGAGCAAGGTTGGGGATAAGAAACGGCGCGCCGAAAGCGAATCGGACGAAGATGAGGAATTCGAAACACGCATCGCACAGGACAAGCGAAGGGCGCCCGTGCAGAAGCTGTCGCGCTATACTGCTCCATCTATACCACCACCATCAGCTCAGGAACGGAGCCAAACGTCTCGTCCATTCGCCCGCACTAGGGAGGCCTCAATGGATCTAACTGACGAGGAAGAAAGTGGCCAATCTCACGCCCAACAGTTGAAGACCGTAAGCCAACAAGCCAGGGTTTCGAGTTACACTGCTCGGGAATCTACTGCCAAGGGGCGTCAACCGTGGAGTGATGAAGAAGTAAACACGTTCTTGCAACTCTTACAGAAATACGCAGGGGCGACGCAACCGTGGAAAGCCATCAAAGAAGCGGATGAGGCAGGAGACAACGTGCTCTTTCGCAGGACTAACGTGGATCTCAAAGATAAGGCCATGAACACCATACTTCTTTACAAGAGGTAAGCACGAACAAGACATACCGTTCATGATATCATTCTCTAACACTACTACAGATCTGGCCATGCGCTGCCACCCGGGCTTGAGGTTTTCAGATTGCCCAAACACCTTCAAGCGAAGGTCGATAGATGGCGCGAAATTTCGCCCTAGCATGGAGCACTACATGTCACAGATATTTTTCCCCCTTGTATCTACTCTCTTATTTTCCCTCTGGAAGTTCTTAGGTGTCCAAATGCGCCACTGCAGGATTTGTGTACATGCTCAGATTACAAAATTACATCCGGCTCTCATTCTAGGCGGAATAACTCCGTTTCCAAGTTTAGATCCTACAAATTATGGACAAAAAATTATTGCTCTCATTAGCCTTCTCAGATTCTTAGCTTCTTAAGCTTCCCTTTTTTTTTGCAGTTGTAGAAGGAGAAAAACCGAGCCGAAACTACGAAACCGGATCCCGGAATTGAAACTTGTCGAGGCTGCTGTCAGTGGCTAACCACCTGTCAAGGACAGCACCGCTCTCTTCTGGACTACGAATCACCACCTCAACAGCATCAACATCAACATCATCATCATCATCATCATCATCATCACCGTCACTCCAGCTTCCCTGGCGTTGGTCGAGCGCCGATACAGCCTCTGCTTTCCGCAACAACGCGGCCTCGCAGACCTCCAAGGCGGCGACTAGCCGCGCTCTGCATCCGAGCCTGTACCCGCTCCAGCTTATTATCTCTGTCTGCTTCCGCGCCAAGCTCTTGCAGCACCTCGATGCGCGCCAGCACGCATTCGAGAAACGCGTAGCCCTCGGAGAAGTCCCGCGTTGTCCCCACCGCCACTGCTTTTATGCTCGATGCCGTGGCGAAAAATGGCGGTGTAAATGCACCAGATGGGACTGTAGGGCAGTGCTGATAGAGGCGCCTGATTCCCTCTCTCCGTTCTCGGTGACGAGAGATAGGAGGATGGCGGACGTTTGACTGTTAGAGGCGGGCAACATCTGGAGCAAGATGGCCATGGCAGCCTGAAAGGGAACGAATGATACGGAAGAAACTGTTGGCGTGGACGAGAGCGAAGGGCGAAGGTTCGGTTGTGTCGCCCAATGTCCTATAGAGCTAGTCTTGGAACGAACTATCGTTGAGCTGCTTCAAAGATTATAAACGATCTTCCTAGCAGAGGCACCGGAGCATTAAACAAATTGAGTGAGACACTCGATAGCCGTCGTATTTGAGGGAACTTGGATTTCGGTGAGTCGGCGCTGTAGACCTTCTCTCTGGCATACCACAGATCAGGTCGTTCAATTTCTGGACAGCCAGTTGCTCAGAGACACCAGGACGTATGATCTTACTTCCTCACCCATCCTCAACTCTCATCCAATGTCCGCATTTACATTTTGCTTTCCTACTGCCTCTTCGTCCTACGATATACAGAACAAAATACTAATTGACCAGTGCTTGTTCCAAGAACAACTGAGAGATCCACCTCTTAACACAGGTAGCTCACAACATCCGTTGTGGTCTAGGGGCTAGGATTTGCCGCTCTCAGTCCTGACAGAGAGTCCATCTCGCTTGGAAATCAAGTGCCGGCAAGGCCCGGGTTCGATTCCCGGCGACGGAAAACACTTTTTGCCATTCATCCGTTATATAACTTCCATGTGCGACCGTGTCGTGGTGGCGGGGAAATTTTTTGGTGTTGCGGCGGTGCCGGGTTTGGGGGCGGACCGAGCTTGGGGTGGGATCAGACCGGGTTGTGAAGCGAGAAAATATTCGTGGCCGGTCAGATGGAAAAATGAACGGTCGGCGGCGGTTCTCGTCTGCGCCCGGTCGAACTTTGTGGGTGCCAGGATACGCCGGAGGAACCCTGAGGTTGACGTGTGGAGGCTCCGCTGTGGGACATGGTGGTGGGTGCTTTCGACTGTCGTGCGGAGTACGATGTCCATGTCCGATTATCGCAATGACTGTGGGCCAATGGGAAGTATTGTGAACGTAAGAACTTCTCGGTATCTCGCAACGTCCGGTCACCGCCATGGAATCCATTTCTCTTCTCAAGTCCTAATTCCTTCGGAGCGGGAGTACCCGGGTCGTTCCCAAGAGTGTTACAACAAAGTACAATTATGCATGGGAAGCTGAAGTATTCGTCCGGACGTAATAACCCAGAAAAACTGATGATACTTACGTTCGTCCGAATGCTTCAACTCCCCACAAGCACGCGTGTTTGCACTGCTGCCTGTTGCAGACATCTGGAACCAACCACGTAAGGAGAAATTGGACCAGAGAAAGTAGCCCCCTTCAATGCCCAAATGTTGGAAATAGGTCCAAGAGTCTCTATTTTGCCTCCCGTGCTCTTGCTTTGCTCCATGATCATGATGCATTGACATGCTAATGTCGTAAATGTTCCATCATAGCTTGAAATCCGCAGCCTGTCTTTCCCAACCCATCTCGCTTGGCTCTAATGCCGATACTTTATCCACAAGCTCCAGCTTCCGCTCGCGTGATCGCTCGGTGCAGAGCTCAAAAATGGTGCTCAAATTGAAAGTCAGTGCGTGAAAAGCATAAGCCGAATTCTCCCCATGGTCAATCAGATCCTCCAACGCCGTCCGGGCATCGGAGATCCGACCGACGTAAAGCAGGCACACAGCGCGGTTTTGAGCGATCATGGGATCTGTGGGATTTGATGCGGCAAGAGTATCCCAAATCGCCAACGCTGTAGGGTAATCTGCTTCAGCCATAGCGACCAGAGCATTCAGTGGGTCCGCAGGAACCGGCGCATCAGCATCGGTGGGAGGTGCAGGAGACGGCGAGGTTGTAATGCAGCGCTTGGCAGCATCGATGTCGCCAACCTTGATCCAAGCAAATGCCTCCATGGTCTTAAGCCGGGTGGACTCGGGGGTCAGCGGTGTTGAATCTGCCTTTTCTTCTGCCTTGACTGCCTCCTGAGATCCCGAATCCGCGCGTACGAGTCCTGCCAAGTGCCTTGCAGCACCTTCGCACTCGCCCATCTCTATCAATGCATTTGCGACTCTGATAGCAAGTTCCCTCAGCCGATCCTTCCACGTCTGTTTTGTCGCGGCATCCTGCGTCTTGATGGCCTCTATTCTTGCCTCGCGAGCCAGCTCGTAATAGCCCATAACGCCACGTCGCCAGTCTCCATAACCCAGCCCCATGAGGCGTACGGCGAGTACGCGCAGTTCCCAAGGCACTATATGGGCTCCGGTGAGGGGGTTGCGGTAGAAAGCGCTAGTCAAATCGCCTAGTAGCTTCGCCTCTGCAGCGGCCAGCGCATGTTGATTGAGAAGAGTAAGACAAGCCAGACGCACATAGAGTAGTGAGAATATGGTTGCATGATCTGTAGGCGACGTGCTCTTTACTAGGGCGGTTGCGGCGGAGACAGCAGCAAGACGATAGTGTCCGCCATCGAGCAGGGCGCGAAGCGGAGTAGAGGGTGCAGGTTGATGCGAGGCCGAAAGGAAAGGTTGTGGAATTGTATGGGGAGGGAGCGGGTGGAAGTTGTTCGGGTGAAGGAGGAAGCCAAAATCCTTCTCTGGCGACTCGAGGGCGGAGCCAGGCGTGGAGATTGTGGGAGATAGGACCTGCGGCGGGCGGGTGGGCGTGATAGGCTGTGGATGCTGCTGCTGCGGCTGCTGCTGCTGCTGCGGATGCGTGAAGGGATTAGGCGATAAGGGCGCTTGAGGGACCTTGGGAGAGGCCGAGGACGCAGATAGAGGACTGATGGGGCATCAGCAGATATGGGGAGAGACGGGCGACATGGGGTGACGCACTCATCAAAGTCGGCGTCCAGCGGCCCTTTGGTGGAGCGGCGGGTAATGGCTACTGCAGCGTGTTAGCTACAGGTAGGGCGGCGCTAGGCGCGGAGGCGTACTGCGACGGCGCTCATCGCTGGAGGCCATGCGGCCATGGCCTTTGGCGCGAGGAGGTGCTTGCATGGCGGACAGTAGGGTAGGTTCAAGAACAAGTTGTGGAGCTCTGACGGTGCTAGCGGTGTCGTTTCCCTGCGGACTTAGGCGTTAGGGGTGCCAAGGCCGGGGGCGGGCGTGATGCAGCTTCCAAGATGCTTCATTGGTCCGATTTCGGACCAGAGGCGTGGTCGGCCCCCTCCTCGGCAAGGTGGAAATTGTCGAACGAAACCACTCACTATTCCTGACTCACCAACAAGCATTCCTCTCCTCCATAAGATACCCGCCGCGCCCTCGCCATTTCTCCATTCTGCGACCTGGCCATTGACACCTCTCCGCTCCTCCTCCGCGACTGACGCCCCACGGGCTCGCCACTCGTCATAATGCTTAAAGCACGCCAATCGCGTGGCGCTCTTAAGAGCTTCAATACCGCTGCCCGTCGTTTCTCCTCGACCCCCGCCCCTCAGGCCGTGTCGCCTTACCGCAAAGCCGCTGTACAGCAGGTTGCTCAAAAACCCGTCGTGAAGAACGCCATCAAGCGTACTCAGAGCACTGCCGCAGCCCAGCAGACCGGGAGGCCCGTTCCCTCGCCAGCTTTCAATCACCGCGATGACTCCCAGCCGCAGGTGGCTTCGCGCTATGCCCCGCAGATGGATCATTCGTTTGTGGGCATGAAGGGAGGCGAGATCTTCCACGAAATGATGTTGCGCCAGGGCGTCAAACACATCTGTAAGTGGCGCCAACAGGGAAAAAAAAGTCAACGTGTTCCTGAGTTTGTTTTTTCACCGCCAACGGATATACTAATAACATGACTCAGTCGGATATCCCGGAGGCGCTATTCTCCCTGTTTTCGATGCCATTTACAACTCGCCGCACTTCGACTTCGTCCTCCCGAGACATGAGCAGGGTGCTGGCCACATGGCCGAGGGTTACGCTAGGGCTTCTGGCAAGCCCGGTGTAGTTCTTGTGACCTCCGGCCCTGGTGCCACCAACGTCGTTACACCTATGCAGGATGCCTTAATGGACGGTACTCCGATGGTTGTTTTCTGTGGTCAGGTTGTTACTTCTGCTATCGGTTCGGATGCATTCCAGGAGGCCGACATGCTTGGAATTTCGAGGGCGTGCACCAAGTGGAATGTGATGGTCAAGAACATTGCCGAGCTACCCCGTCGCATTAACGAGGCTTTCGAGATTGCAACCAGCGGTCGCCCTGGCCCTGTCCTCGTCGACCTCCCCAAGGACATCACCGCTGGCGTCCTGAACAGGCCCATTCCGGTTGTCAGCAGCCTTCCGACTCACCCTAGTGCTGCCAGCTTGGCTGCGCGTGAGTTGAGCAGGGCTCAGCTTGAGGGCACCATCAAGCGTTCCGCCAACCTGATCAACATGGCTAAGAAGCCCGTTATCTATGCCGGTCAGGGTATTGTTGCGACTGCAGAAGGTCCCGCGCTTCTGAAGGAGCTTGCAGACAAGGCCAATATCCCTGTCACCACGACTCTCCAGGGTCTCGGCGGTTTCAACGAATTCGACCCTAAGTCTCTTCACATGCTTGGTATGCACGGTTCTGCTTATGCCAATATGGCTATGCAGGAGGCCGACTTGATCATTGCTCTTGGCGCTCGTTTTGATGACCGTATTACTGGTCACGTCGCTCGCTTTGCGCCTGCCGCTCACGCTGCCGCTGCCGAGGGCCGTGGTGGTATCATTCACTTCGAGATCATGCCCAAGAACATCAATAAGGTCGTCCAGGCCACTGAGGCTGTCGAGGGCGATGTTGCGACGAACCTCGCTGCTTTGATCCCGCAGGTCAACGCCGTTGCCGAGCGTCCTGAGTGGTTCGAGCAGATCAATGATTGGAAGCAGCGCTTCCCCTGGTCCTATGAGAAAGAGGGTGCCAACGGCATGATCAAGCCTCAGACCGTCATCGACAAGCTTAGCAAACTCACTGAGAGCATCCGTGACAAGACTGTTATCACCACCGGTGTTGGCCAGCACCAGATGTGGGCGGCTCAGCACTTCCGCTGGACGCATCCGCGTACTATGATCACCTCGGGTGGTGCTGGTACCATGGGTTACGGTCTTCCTGCCGCGATTGGCGCCAAGGTCGCTCGTCCTGAGGCCCTTGTCGTCGACATCGACGGTGATGCCTCTTTCAGCATGACTCTTACTGAGCTGAGCACTGCTGCTGAGTTCAACATTGGTGTCAAGGTCATCATCTTGAACAACGAGGAGCAGGGTATGGTCACTCAATGGCAATCTCTCTTCTTTAAGGACCGCTTTGCGCACACCCACCAGAAGAATGCCAACTTCGTTAAACTCGGAGAGGCTATGGGTGTACAGGCTCAGCGTGCCAGCAAGCCTGCTGAGCTTGAGGAGAAGTTGAGCTGGCTCCTCAACACCGACGGTCCCGCGCTTCTCGAGGTTGTTGTTGACCAGAAGGTGCCTGTCCTCCCCATGGTCCCGGCTGGTAGCGCTCTCCATGAGTTCTTGGTGTACGACGAGGGTATGTTTAATATTTCATCAATTCCTACAGCCGTGCAATTTTGCTAATATCTATTGCAGCCAAGGAGAAAGCTCGCCGTGAGCAGACTCGCCAGCGTTCTGGCAGGTAAATATCCAACTATGTGACGAGCACAAGAGGAAGCCAGGTTCGAAAAATATTTTCTTTTTACGATTGAGTCGTCTCGTTGGGCTCATGGGCACGAACGAACAAGAGGACAAAATTTTGGAACAACAAAAAGCGGCATTGAGACCCCGGTGGGACTTGTGATCTCATTTGTTTTACTACTATTTACGCATTTATGCTTGCTCTTCCGTTCACCTCGCAAGCTCGCGTATGATTGGCGTTCGATTGGGGTTTTGGGTCTTTGATGGGGCTTTCTTGATACTGTCACGGGCACACACCCACTTTATTACTATTTTCCGGAAATATTTGAAAGGCATAAAAGTTGATCACTTTCTGGTTCTGAGTTTACCCTTTTGTCGATCATGTCCTTCTCTTTGGATTTCTTTATATACTGCCGCGGTAGCGAGCGGAGGGATGGATGAGTCATAGGGACCGAGGGATGCTTGCGATGGACAGTTGTCTAGGGCGATGAAATTCATCCGTCAATCTTGCATGATAATTTTTGAAGGAAACTTCCCCGCGCGGAAAATCTACTTTGACAGCTTGTAAAAGGTGCACCAATCACTTTCTCCTGCTACGGACAACCCGGCTTCTTCTGAGTTTTGCGGTCCGTGAAGGTGGGAACGAGCCACTCAGAAAACTGTCTCTACCGGCATGAAGTGACGTATACCACGCCATCGATCCTTACTGTGGCTCATAATCAATTTCTCGGCATCATGAATCCCACTAGTAGCCATCCTCCCTTGACATACTTTCTATCAAGTCATTCCATCGAGACACTGATGGGCATGATGTTTGTGACGCCAACTGCAGCGGGTGCCGAGGTTGGGTACTGGAAGCGGACACGGCGAAACAGTGAGGCGGAAATTTCTGGTCAGTCACAAGTATTGCGTACGAGATTTGACAATAAGAAGGATGACCTAGCCAGCGGGCGAGGACTGAGATTACGTAGTTCGCTCCTGACAGCGACTAGGGTGTACAGGTATGGCCAGGGCAACTTTGTGCTTGTGTTCATTCTCCTGATCGCAGGATGATTAAGTTTCTGAACACTCTTGAATGCAAGAAGTACCCTTGGGGAGTCAAAGGACTCATTTTGCCGCAAATTGTAATAATATTCTCAGACATTCACCCGCAAAGAACTGCTGCGATTGCATTTCAGTGGTAGTCGTTATTGCGGTTTTTGAAGCAGATCGGAATTTCCATTCAATTCGCGCGGCAAGCAAGATCTTGGACAATTCTGATTCAGCGAGAACCTGTCTCCTTTTATGTGTTCTCTACCATTACAAGTCAGGGGCGAGCGTCCTCAAAAGCCAAGAAGAACGCACAGAAGATAAGGAGGTGATAATGCTGCTATCATGCTTATCCGATCTCTCAATAGCTATTGGTCTACGAGTAGCACAACTTCATTATCCTTTCCAAGGCGCGGCTTTGCGAACAAAGCATGACCCCTTTTCAGATAGCGAAAAAGATGACAAAGACAGGTTATTAGAGTAAAGAAGGAAAAAAACCTATTCGATCACTATCTCCCATGGTATAAAGCGAAATAAAATAAGAGAAAACATTGGGTTCCCCTTTCGACCCTTGCAGACATCGAATATCAGAATGAATGATCTGAAGGGGCTCGCTGATGGCATTTGCAAACGATCATGGAGAAAGGGAACGAAGATCCCACAGCAAACG
Organism: Macrophomina pseudophaseolina; assembly: GCA_022204955.1. Taxonomy (NCBI): domain Eukaryota; kingdom Fungi; phylum Ascomycota; class Dothideomycetes; order Botryosphaeriales; family Botryosphaeriaceae; genus Macrophomina; species Macrophomina pseudophaseolina. Next base: position 43,889 of record JAJJID010000017.1, read on the forward strand.
CAATTATGCATTTAGAAGTTGGTCTGCTGGCCAATGGACTCGAGAGTGCTGGCTTTCCCGCCGTAAACTTCGGGTACATTGGCGCCGAGCTCGCCGGCGAGCTGGTTGCCATAGGAGAGAACGGTGAACTTCTGGATGGTCTCCTTGGGCAGAATGAGCTTGAAGGCCTGGAACATCCAACCCATAACAACGGGGACGTTGACAAAGAACTTGCGGCTCAATGTCTCTGGGTAGACCTTGGAGAAAAGCTCAATGGTGCGCTTGGTAGCAGCTTTGACGTTGGGATCCTGGCGGATGAAGGAAACGCTCAGGTAGTCGTGAACCTGGATACCTTGGTAGGGGTCAGGACCCTTGCCGTAGTCGGGGATGGGCTGAGTAGCACTGGCGAGGTTGAGCTTCCTGATGCCCATCTCCATAAGCGCGACGCGCCAGCGAAGGAACCTGTAGGTGAAGGTAAGTTAGCAGCATCTTCACCAAGTGAGGAGATAGGCTTATCTCCTGACGGACAAAGCCACGATAGATCTGTTCTGCAGTGGGGGGGTTTCGCGGTCGGCAATGACATGCTCGCGACAAAGGAAGACTCCACGTCGACTTGCGTCTTCCGGCCCAGGACGACTTTCTCACTACAACGGAGCTTAAGAGTGCAACATGTAGAGTCGCTTCGTAGAGGATAATGTGACTTACGCTTCAACATCACCAAAAGTGGCCTTTTTATCCTTCACGGCACCGTAAATGTTGAAGGTTATCACATCCTTCTTGTTCACGCTCCCTGGGACGCCTTCGACTTCGATCACGTAGCCGAGGCCACCGTAGCGCTCCTTGTCGAATTTATCATCTAATGCGGAGAGAGGCTTGAAAGAGCCACGCCACTTGAGCGTCTCTGAAAGCTGGTTCTTGGCCTTATCGACATCATTGGCATTGGCGCGCAGGAACTTCTGAAGAATGAGCTTGGTGTGGAACGGTCCGGCAGGGTCTAGGCTGATGCCGTAGACCTCATTGTGGCCATCCGCAGCCTTGATCAGATCGGGAAGGACTTTCAGGAGCTTGTTGATGGGATGGTCCTCGGCGATGTCGGGCCAAACGGCGGCACCAGTGGCAGCAGTGTCAACGGGCTTTACAGTATCATCTTTGGCCGGAGCTTCAGGCTTGGTATTATCCTCGTCCCTCTTCTCGGGCTCCAGAGCCTTGACTGGCTCCTTACTCATAGCGGCAGCATCACCATTCTGGGTAGCGGCGGGAATAGCATCCACAGAGGGGCCAACGGTGGTGGCAGGAGCAGCAGCAGGCTCCGGCTTCGCGGCTTCTTCGTTGGTGATAGCAGCAGGCTTCTCGCTTTCCGTCTTTTCGGTGGTCGCGGGCTCAGCGGAGGCGGTGGGCTGTCCAGCAGCTGACGCCGCGCTCGCGTCGTTGGTAGCGGAGGTGAGGGCAGGCCCCGACTTCGCGTCAGGCGCCGTCTCATTGGTGATCTTCGGCTCCTCGTTCTGAGCTGCCATGACCAAAGTGAAGATGGTGTTTTGATCGAAGCGGGGCGATACGAGTGGATGCGGAGAAGGAAGCTCGGGAAGGAGCGACGGATAAAGGAGCTCGGGAGTGGTTGGAGTTTGGAGCTTGGATGAGGTGAGTCGCAGATGAAGCTTAAATGAAAGACGTGATTCGAAACTCTCCAGGCGCACGGACTTCCTGAGTCATGAACCCGGCCGTCGCAAAATGGGGCCGCGCGCACTGTCGTCCCTCACCGTGCTTTGCAAGACCTCGACTACATACGACTCAAGCCGCGGAAGCTTGTTCCGTTGGCCGTGTTCGTCCACGACCCTTTTGAAGCTGTTTCGCCCGCCTCACTTCCACTGATCTTGCGTCTTCGAGCGCGCATTCCGCAGCCTGAGCTCCCAAAACCGCATACCTGCAGCCATGCTTTCATCCAATCTCCGAACATAGCGATCTAACTCCGCCAGTGTATTGCTCCCTCAAATGGGATCTTCCATAGCTGCAATGTGTCCACAAGAAAGGAGGCTGTGTGGCAGTTGCCAGACCAAGCCCCGTCCTAACCTGGACCGATCGGCGCCCCCGTCCTTCGAGCGTGACTTCCGAGATGCGGTTTTGGGGTGTTGTGCATTTATTCGCAGAGGCAGCAAGCTTATATATCCGGATGGATCTCAAACGATAGAACGGCGCGCACCTGCTAATCCACACCCTCGTGCAAGGGCCCTTCCCGACCTCCTTTTTCTCGTAGACTCGCATATAAAACCTATAGTACATGCGATTGGCTGTGAGACGCCTTCTCCAAGCAATGGAAGAAGCTATTATGCACGAGACACCTGATGATTTGTCCGATAGGACTTCGTTGCCCCTCTATGGCGATCGGATATGGATAAAACCTCCCTGTCCAGAACGGTTCATTTCGAAAGAGACCCATGCCTCCGGCAAAATTCGATCGCGACGGCTCACCCCCGTGATTTTTCTCGCTCTCTCCTATCCTTCCGCTGCGTGATCTGGTCCTCCTGAATACCTTCGTCCGTATCCTCTTCACTCTCCTTCTGCTTGGCCTCCTCATCAGCACGACGAGCTGGATTAAGGTCAGGGTCCCTCACGTCCACACCCCTTTTGATCTTTTCCATCCTCATCTGCCTTGAAATAAAAGCATCGATCTTTCTCTTTCTGGCCTGTAGCTCAGCGATGCGCTCTTTTGGCACTTCAGCCTTGTTGATTAGACGATCATAACATGCTTTGAGCCCCCAGAGAAACTCCATAGCAGCATTTCTGTCGAGAGCCTCCGAGTCTCTGTGCCCATCTATGTTACCGCGGCCGAGTCTCTCCTTGACGTTGATAAATTGAGGACCTAATCTGTCAAGTCCATCAAGAGTCTTTTCTGGGTCGGACAAATTGGCCAACAAATTTGCATACATGACCAAGGTGCGCGGATCCGGGTCACGGAGATGGTTGGCCATCAGGTCCAGAACAGCGTTGGCATTGGCAAAAGTGTTCGGATTGTGCTTGTTCCTGACGCAAGCACTCATTGCTATTCTGAAGGTTTTAGCCTTGAGCTTTAGACCGACATTTTCGAACTCGGTCGTCAAGACATTGACTGCCGACGTAGATGCGCGTGCCTGACGCAATATGCGCAGGTACATGTGGATACTGCCATCATCTGGTACGATTCCCCAGCTATCGGGGGCGGTGAGGAGGTTCCAGTAGCCATCGGCTGCCGTCTTGTGTGTCAGTTTCAGACATGCCTCCAGTATGAGCGAAAGTGTGTGATTGCCCGGCTTCGCGTAAGCCACGCTCCGACGACCACCTCCAACTGTCTTCTCGAGCTTGACAGGATCGAATTCGCCGCCACGGCGCATATCATCATTGCGGTCGATGGGCTTGAAATCCTCAATTCGCATTTTCAGCGGCGTGTCCGGGAGGCGCAAGTCCGGTTTGGGGAAGGTGCCCAAAAGTGGCACAAGACGTGGAATATCCATGGTCTGCTCGAAAAGCGAAAAAATGTCATCCCAATCTCGAGGGCGTTGTCCAATCAAGAGAAGCTGGCCCATCGCGCAAGCCAACTCTTCGTCGATGATGATGTTTCCAGCACGCCACTTGCTCACAACATCTTCCCAAATCCTTCTCCCATCAATGATAGCCGCTTCCCGTTTGTGTGCAATCTCCGCTGCCGACATGCCCTTAGGCGTCATAAGCGCCTCCTGCCTCATGCCTTGCAGGATGATTGTATATGTGAGTGCGTCGGCAGCTCCCGGTCCGGTCTCCGGCAATTTGGACGCGACAGCCCATAGCGCATTCATGTCATTGGCTCTCGCACAGACCCTCAGAGTTGCATTCACGTGCATTGTTGAGGGCGGAATTCGGGAGTTTGGTGCAGACATGGAATGGTAGACGGCGAGGGCGTGCCCAATGCTGGTGTTAATGTGCGCGTTGTTTCCAAGACCTCGCAAAACGATCATGTAGGTGTACGAATCAGGCTTCTGCGCCCGTTTTTTCATCTGGACGTGAACTAGCATGTCAGTGGATTGCACACACATAATGCGGACACTTCATACCTCGTTGTAGAGCTTCAGCGCTTGCTTGACAGAGCCCTTTGCCATATAGTGATCTATCAAGTGGTTCCAACTAACCACGCACTCCATGGACTTGCTTGCGAAGCGCACCAGATCGATGGTCTTTGCCTCGTCGCCACCCTTCGACAGCTTCTCCCTAACACTCTCCGCGAGTTGTAATGGGTCTTCTCCGAACCATACCATCTCCTTCTTTAGCTGTCGTTTCGTTCTGGGCGAGAGGGCATCCTTCCCCGGCTTTCTGAGGCCCTCTCTAACACTTTCATTGATTTGCCGTCGCAAGTCCGACTTGACGTATGGGTCCGTTCTCGGACGACTAAAGGCACCGCTGCGATAGTATTCTTTCCTGTCCTCATGTTCGGATGCTTGCGGTACACGATTCTTCGTCTCTTGCTCTGCTACCTCATCAGACGCACCCCGAGTCCGTTCAACCCCAGTCACATAGTTATGTCGACGTTCCAGCGCAAGAACAAGAGCTCGGCTCGGCGGTCGCTGAAGATGGGCGCGGCGGGCGAGGACATTCGACGGCGTAAGCGGCGCACGATGGGTAACGGTGCGCAGGCAGTGCCAGAGACAGGCGGGGCAGCTCTGCAACTGCATCGGAGGAGGCGAACAATTGGATGAGGGGGACGAGAGGGGTGTCGCGTCTCAGTAACATTCTATCACCAAGCCTCGGCAAGCCTTCCAAAACGTTTTTTTGGGCGATATACGTCACGTGCACGCGCGCCAGCAGGCGTCGCGCGCGGGAGATGCGCCGTTGCTCCGTAAATCCGCTTCTCGGTCGTCTTCTTCCGACACGCCAACAACACACCTCGCCGTTTGGAGAAAAGGCGGCCCATCTGCAGGCGACGCACTGCCACACTCCGCCGGGCACCGTCTTCGCCATGAGGCCAGCGTCTCCATCTGGGCGCCTTCCCTCGAACCGTTAGAGGGGCTGCTTACCAACACGCGGCCCATTAGGAACCGGGGCGGCGGGAATTATGACAAGCAGCAGCAGGCAGACGGCGGGCCCCCATGGACGGGCCGGCGCCCAGCTGCAAAGAGCAGTCATGAGCGAGGCTTGGAGGTGGTTCGGCGGCGCTGGCTTGCCGTAGCGGCAGATCACTCGAGGCATGGCTGGCAGGATTGCCGCAAGGAACCAGGGAGCATGCGCAGGATCTGACAGGCGATCACCCGCCCGGTCCTAATCCCAGCTAGCTGTGTGCTCCGCGCGCCGTTCTCGCGGCTCTCGCTAGCTCGCTGGCAGCTGGTAAGGCTGAGGGTGAGGATGGCGGCAGCGGGCGCGGCCGCGCCCTAGCGCGCACGTTTGCCCGCGCCAGCAATCCCTGCGAGCTGCTGGCGTGGAGGTAACAGACCCCGGGCGCTCTAAGACGACGGCGCCGGTGCTGGTGCTGGTGCTGGTGCTGGTGGTTTTCACGCCGGCGGAGTGCTGGTGCGGCCGGGGAGGAAGCGGGAGCGGAACACCGTGACGGGCCCTGACAACCTTCTTCACGACGGTGCTGCCGTAGTGTAGAGCTTGAATCATGACGGGCCAGGGACAGGCCGAATAGCTATATTAGCAGCCAGAAGCTACCGCAGCGCTGGCGTCGCTCTGCACTACTGCTAGCATGCTGCGGCTCCGCTCCATGTCCATGTCCCCGCCGGCCCCAGGGCACAAGAAGGTGCGGGCCGCTCCCCCCAAGCAAAAGCATCGCAGGCGCCGGATCACGCACGCACGCAAGCAAGACATCTCTTCGCCGCCGGCCCCCGCGAACCTATCTAGCCTCCGTCCCTAAGCTCCATCTGCGACTCATTGACCTACCTTGCCCGCACTAGCAGTAGGAGATTATTCATCCGGCACGACTCGGGCGCTATGATGCTGCTACCGAAGTTGCTGCAAGTTGGGGTCACTGCCGCATCAACTTCACCCCGGCCAAGCGCGAGTCGGCACTCCGCTCATCTAAGTGAGAAACAGCACTACTGCGGTGTAACGAGGACGTCAACGGCAGCCTGCCCAGTCACTCGCATGACACATTAGCTTTTGCCTGGCGCAACCGTCGCCCGCAGGTCAGAGGCTTGCACCATGCAAGCAACCAAGCATGCCAGACACACTCGCACACGCATCAAATCCGTAGCCCGGCCTCTGACAAGGTTGCTACCCGCCTCGCTACCCGCCTTTTTGAAAAACGATGTGCAGCTAAGACGGCGGGAACAAGCGTCAGCCGGGAAGCCTGTTGTCGCGAATTGCTGCCCCTACTAGAGCCCGCTGGCCCACGTCTCGTCTGCCGGGGTTAGGGAGCCCACAAGCGCGGATGTGTGTGGGTGCGGAGTGGGTGGCGGGGCTGCCAGGGAGCCAGGCGCAGAAGGGTTAAGAGAGCATGCCTACCCATTCAACACCCAAAACCGACGACCATCGCACAGACAAACAATCCATCTTTCTATTCTTCCCTCCCCCAACCCCACCCGATGCCCACACATTTTGCGACAGGAATGATGGATTTCCCCACTCAACACAATGCCGCTCCGCCCCTCCCAGCCACCGCCGTCGCCCCGCATGCCACCGCCTGCTGCTCGTGCGGCACGAGGTTGGTGAAGTGCAATGTCGCGTGATGTCCCCCCACCCATCGGCAGCCCCCGTTTTCGCGTTGCATTGCTACGAACAGACACCGACTCGCTCGGTCGCCAGTCAGGGAGCGCCGCGAAGAATTCGGCAAAGAGACAAGCGATGGAACGCGAACGAAGGGAGAGAGAAAAGAGACAGAGCGCTTTCGCGCTCGTGTAACGCGACAAACGTCTTGTGTTGAGTGGGCCGGACGTGGTGGCATGGCGCTCACACTCACACACACACACACACACATAAGTCGTGGGACGCACAACACACATGAACACACATGCGCGCACACACCACGTCTTACGTCGGCTCGCTGCTCATCGCCGGCACGTCGCGAGCGGTGAGCGAGAACGGGCAGAAAAACGCCACAAAAAAAAAAAAAGAAAACGAGTCCACGTGAGAAGGCCAAAAAGAATCGGCAGTCACCGACCGTTTTTCTTCTTACCGCTCGAGTCGGTCACTCGGGTTCTACGACAGGAGTTCGTCGGACCAATATCAGCCTCAGCTATACAAAGCCAGCCCATCCTCTTTTTTTTTTTTTCCTCGCGAATCAGAGCAATCGGACGTCCTGCGCTGTACGTTCTCAATGCAGCAGTTACGTCCGTCCAACGTCCGTCCTCACTGGCGGGTCTCCGTTCTGTGGTGGACGCGAAATGCGGTGATGTAAACAAGCAGAAAAGCATGACTTTGTGTCAGTCTGCTGCACGCCTGTTCGCCTGTTGGTTTGGCCCTGTGGGATACCTGTCGGTCTCTTCTGCCAGCCCGCCTGCCCATCCGCTGCCCTCGGGCTAGGCGTCCCACCTTCCAAAAAACCCCCCGCGGGCGCCCCCGACGGTGCCTGTCGGTCTTGTCTACAGGTGGTGCCCTTCTCGCGAAAACGAGACGAGATGATGACCGCGCACGCGTATCTATTGGTCATGCCCGTCTGATTGGCGCGAGGGTAGTCCGAGCAAAAAAAAATCAAAAAAATGTGGAGTAAAGTGAGAGCAGCAAGTCGCCCGGAAACGCACGGGACGAAAGGGAAAGCAAGCCCCTCCCACCCTCTCCAACTCACATCATCGGCCGTTCATCAGCGGCATGTCCATCAAATCAATTAATTGCCTCCACACCAATATATTCAAACGAAGAAGGTGCAAATTTTTTCTCCGTTTGCTCTTGGTATCGAATGTGTGTGGCCGCCACTCATCAATCGGCCATCGGCTCCCCCTCGTTTCTGGAGGTAGGTCATGTGTGCACAGGGCCGAATCGCGCATCGAGATGCGGAGGGGCGGGAGAGAGGCGGCGGCGAAGAACGGAAATACACGCGGGCAAACAATAATACCGCGTGAAGTCAGAAGGAGAGCCGAATATTGGAATTTGGCCGGACGTCCGCGAATGATGAGTCCTCCAGCCCTGCTAATAATTCCTTCCCTTCACTGTTCTTACACATGACGACTGCAAGATCTTGGCTCTCCTCCCCAATTTTAGGCTTGGTATGTGTGCCCACTTAAACCATTCCCCCCAGTCGTCATCCATCGTCAGGCGCGCATAGCCGCGGGCAAATCTAATCTCTTTCTCCAAGTATCACGTATGTACGACTTAAGAGGCGTGCCTACCATTAATCAGGACGCCGAACCGGGAAATAGAATGAGCAAGAGAGGAAAAGGCCGATAGATCATCGATCGGGCAATTTTTGCTACACCACCAGAACGGTACGGAAAGTGTGGACAGAAATACCAGAGCAAAACAAAAGAAACAGCACCTTCACTATTCTCTCCCTGTTGCCGTCAATGACTTCCACACAGGCATTGTAATGAGTAGGGGACAATTTTGCTGTGTCCACATACACACGCGTACCCGTTCCGCACACCTCCCATTTGACGTAAGGCAGGGTGCCGGGTGCAGGGCGCCGTGGCAAGGATGTGCAAGAGCATGGGTGAGTGCGCACGGAGGGCGGGAGTGAGCGAGAGGAGAGGAAGAGAGCAACAGAGGGGAAGAAAAAAAAACGGGCGGATCGGCAGTGCCGCCGGCCGCATGCATCATGCAGGCCAGGCGGAGACGACGCGCTCTGCAGTGCGCAGACGGCCGCCGACCGCGCAGCCACCACAACTTCCTTGCCCGCCCCGGCACATCTACCCAGAAGCGCCACATAAGCAAGAGGAAAAGAGGTGGGAGAATGACAACGTGAGAGCGCAAGCACGGCGCGCGTGCCAGTGGTGAGCTGGGAATCGAGAAATTCCTGCATCAGCCGGACATGGCATCGGCGGCTTCGGTTTCCACTCAACTCATCCCATTTACTCCGTTCCCGGAAGTGCCGTGTTGTGATGCAGGCGCCCCGTACCCACACGCGACCGTCGTAATGCTTTGCTTGCCCGCGCAACCCGGTTATGTGATACATCGCATTTTTCCTGATCCCCATCTCGGAGACTGTTGCGACAACGTCGCGACATTCGAACCTGAGGTCTTGAGAAATGCGGAGACACTATGCGCCACTTCTTTTATGGTTACACAGAACAGAATTTGTTGCGAGAGGGGACTGCTGCTGCACAAGGTCCGCAAAAAAAAAAAAAAAACTACGTACTTACATGCCCTTCGGTTTCCCGTTCTCGTGCTCCATGTCACCCGGAAGCCAATTGGAAAAAGGAGTACGCCCGCGAGAAGAAAGCAGTAAGATGATATCTGAATGAATCGCGCGCGCGCACTCACACAAGAGCGAGAGGACGACGGGCTATTGCTACAGCCGAGCTGGCATCTCTTCCAGGGACTTGCATTGTCTTTTGCCTCCAGCATATCCTTCCCATACCCTCGCTTACTTCCTGCATTAACCCCATGACCGAACAAAGAGTAGCGACGAATTGTTTCAGACGCGCCGGGCTCGAATGCATGTCTCTAGAAGCTCCTGAATCGATAATTGATGCAGCCGAAACTTTTGAGGGAACTCGCGCAATGGCCGCCGTCCCACATGACCGTGATAACGGAGTGCGATGTAATCCTCTGCCGCCGCTGTCATCGCCTGCCTCCTAAAAGAGCATGTCCCAGGGGGGCAACACCGTTTTCTTTTCGTTGGCACCAGCGCCATGGCGCAACAGGTCTTCCCAAGAAAATGATAGGCCGGTCGTGAACAAAGAGTTGTGGCGCGACCATCATGTCGTGATTATCGTATCCTTCGCTTTGTGACCGCAAACACCCCCCGAAAGAATTTGAGCCGCCGAAAATGCATTGTCGAAGAAAAAACCTGAACGCGATCAAAATGCAACCATGCTGATGTCGTGACAGAAAACCGGACTATGAGGAGATCGGGACGTATGGGAGGCATCGAAAGGTTGAAAATGAGGAGTGCTCATGTGTCTATTGCTGAAAGTTGGATCCGTTATCCGCAGCTAGAGGCGAGTCAGCGCTGGTGGTCTGCCATTGATGGGCGAGAGAGGCATACGTTGTTGATACATGTTCTGGCCTTGCGCGTAGGGCGACTGAGGGTAGCTGCTACTCGCATTAGACGCACTGCTTGGGTACATCTGTGGGTTGGCGGCGGCATACTGGGCCATCTCTCCAATTGCGCTTGGGCTCTGCGTGCCATACTGCGCCGGCGCCTGGCCACTGGCGGCAGGGGCGTAACCGATGGGAGGCAGTTGAGGCCCGCCCATCTGGACAGGTTGTCCCATAGCACGAGGCTGACCGTAGATCGGCGTTTCAGGGTTGCTGTTGGTATTGTCGTTGTTTTGAGCCTGACGCTGCTGCTCAGCCTGGCGCTGACGTTCCTCGTCGGCCTTGCGCTGAGCCTCTTCCTCCTTCTTCTTCGCCTTCCACTCTTTACGGATCTCTTTAAACTCTGTTGCGAGTAATGTCAGCTGGCGTTATGTTTAAACACTAGTGTATGCCACGGTGTGTTTGGTGTTGAAGCTAGACAGGGCATGGGTGGTCTTGTACTAGCTTCCGGCCACCAAGTCTTCGACCCCGACCGAGCGGGAACCGCCAAAATAGTTCGCAACACCAAACGCGCCCCGAACATGAACCTGGGGTCGATCGCGCACTACACGGACCATCACGACTAGTGAGGGGAAAACAACAACCACGACGTACCTTCTGGCGTGCGCTTTTGACCGTGCGATTGCATCGTGACGTGCGCGTTGAGATGGTTAAGCGTTCCGTACGCCTTTTCGCAGCCGTTCCAACCACACTTATACATGCGCTCGATTTCCTCGTAACGCCTGCGAGGCCGCTTATGTTGCTGCGCGCCAGGGATCGGGACAAAGGAGTAAACAGTTGAAAGCGGGTGGCCACCCTGCAACATTGACGCGTGAGTATGAAGCCCTACGTAGGCGACACCAGGTTGCGACGCGTAGCTTACCGTTGGCGGGCGCTGCACCGGCGAGACCATTGAAGGTGCCGGAGGACCAGACGACACGGGCGCATGGCCGTAAATGCCGGGGTAGTGAGAGCCCCACTGATCAGGACGCCCGTAGACAGGCGTCGCTGGGTGGCCGCCGTAGTGCGGCATCTCGTGCTGCGGCGGGTAGGGAGAATATTGGCCGTGAGGAGGGTAGGTGGGGGAGGTAGCCGCGGCTATCGAAGGATCTATAGGTACTTCGGGGTCAGACTTGTTGCTTTGCGCATTGTTGTTGGCATTGCCATCAGGCAAAGGCATGGACGGACTTGTTGCTTGCGCCATATTCCCAGCTTGCGGGGCCTGACCAGCTGGTGGATAATGTCCTCGCTGAACGTATTCCGGAAAGGAGCCTGAGCGTGCGGAGGACGGATTGATGCCGTACTCGGAGGTGGGAGTCGCAGAGGAAGAGAAGTTGGCAGAACGAGGATCGGAGCCCGGAGGGTATTGCGCAGCAGATGCTTGATCTGCGGAAGAACCTTCAGACTGAGGTTCTGCGGAGGAGAATGGGTAGGGCGAATTCAAACCTGACTGCGAGTAGTCGTTTTGTCTACCGTCCATAGACTGCGCGTGTCCGTTGAGGTGCAGGGCAAGCTTTTGACTTGGCGACAGAGGGCTCTCAGGTGCTGGGTGAGGAGAAGGATAGCTCGAGGACATGTCACGCTTAATTGGCAAGCGTTCGCGGATGATTCGCCGCCGGTGGTATTGACCAGCAGGAGGTGGAAAGACCGTGCGGGACCGAGGCTGGGATCCAAACAGCTGACTAGAATGGCCGTGGGCGGTGGATGTCGACAAGCACGATAGCGTGCGACTTAGACGCGGGTGATGCGCAAGCCGGTCTCTTTCAAGTCAAGCTAGAGAGGAGAAAGTTGGGCGCTCTCGGCAGATTCGCTCCGGTAGCCCACCAGGACCAAGATTGCGCACGGAGCCTGCTGCTGGGTGGTGCGGGTGCTTGATCGGTAGGCTGGCTGATGCTAGCACTGGCGCGGTGCTGACCGTGGATGCTCGCGCTGGTAGCGTAGTAGCGTGCGCCGTCGAAGGTGCAAGTGCGACGTGCAGGCAGTGGCACGGATGCCGGGAGCTGGCGCGCTGGAGAATATCAAACAAGATGGAGGTAGCTGAGGCCGGCTAGCGGCAGGTAGGGGTTGGTGTTTGGGCACGGTGGGAGCGTGGCGTGTGCCCTGTGAAGATTGCGGCGCCAATTGCAGGTCTAGCCTTAGCTTAAGCTGTGAGGTAATGACGCCGAGTCGCTGGAGATCCCCTTCCCAGCCGTGTTGACGGAAGGATTCGTTCTGAGCTTTGGGACGGACGGACGGCGGGCTAGGCTGTGCTTGGGAGCCGGGCGAGGGAAAAGTGGAAAGGCGCGAGGACCTCGGTACCCAGGCAGGTTAAGAGCGGCCGTAGCGCTACCACGTATGAAACCACGGTGAGAGCCCTGGACGCGGGCGGCCCAGACTGCCCAGTGAGAGCGACCGGACCGACGCTGCCTTAGTCGGCCCTTCCACGGGTCAGCGAGGTAAATAGAGTTCGCGTCGACCAGACTTTGCGCAATCTAGTCCGCGGGCCCTTCCCAGCGCGCTGACTGATGAGCAAATGCCGCGGCTGCGAGTGCCTGACCGTGTGCAGATCCTGTGCGCATGCGCCGACGCTCCCGGGGGTGGTGCTGGTCGGGCGTATCGGGGTCGGGGGGCGCGTTCTGGCGCTCTTCCGCCGCCGCACGTCGAGGGCCGCCGTCGCCGCTGGGCCTGGGCGGGCTAACTGAGGTCCGGACGGTGCGCGGGCGCGATGGGGGCGGTCACCGCTCCGCGTTGAGCTGGGCTGCTGGTTCGAGGGCGGTCGCTGCGGGTGCTGCTGCCGGCGGAGGACGACGCGCGCAGCTCCAACGGCGGGCAGTATGGGCGCGCGTCACACGTGTTGCACGCACGCGGTGATCTGGTATGACGGCAGCGGAGGGGATAGCGCGCAGCGGTGCGAGATTCGCGATGGGCTAGCGACGGAGTCGGGATGGTGGCAAAAGTGGCCTGGCTGAGGTGGAGGTTGGTGTGCGTCGAATCAAGCACACCTGCGGGCTAGCGCGAGACGAGCACGCGGATATTGGGGTTGCGCGCCAAGCCGACACCGGCCTAGCAAAAGGCTTGTCTGCGTCTGCGTCAGGGCGCGGACGGCGTGACGGCTGCTGCCAGCGAGCGAGCGAGGGCGCGAGAGGTGCTGATTGAGGCTGAGCCGCCGGCGAGCGCAGAGGGCGCCGAGGTGCGCATGCGAAAGCAGGCTCAGGCCGCCTGCCCAGCGGGGGTCGGGGGGCCCCTGCCGCAATATTGATCGCTCGAGGGCAGCTTCTCCACAGATGATGCCCGGCCTGCAAATATTGTATCGAATGCCCGCCGCAGTGGAGCGCGCATTCTGGGCGTGTTGCTGGGCGGCGGCGGCGCTCCTTGACGCACTCCTGTCCGCAGAGCAGCAGCAGCGCAACAGCACAGCAGCAGATTCCGGCACCGCATGAGGCTGCTCACCGACTCGCGCGTGCCCGCCACGGTGGAAGCAGCGGCATCCCCGCGGCGCGCTGGCCACCTGCTCTGTCTCATCGTCACCCCCAGGCCCTGCGTGTTTCTTCTCACTGCCACAGCTCCAGCTCTCCACCCACCCACCCATTAACCCACCGACCGCGCGCACAGGCGGATGACGACGGCGATCATAGCTCGCGTATCAAGTGTCGACCTTATTGGCATCCACGCCCCCTTCGCTGCATTTGTAATTTGCCAACCACGTTACATCTGCGCGCTCTCTCCACCGCGATACGAGTCCCGCGAGCGGCAATGATGCGCGCGGTTTGGGAGGGGGCGGGCGGACTGGCAGCATCTGAGCTTTGCGTGTCAGCGACTCGCAGGGCGCGGAGGCGAGTCCTCGGGGGCGTCTATGCCACTGCCACAGGCTGGGCGCTGGCGGCGCTGCAAAAGCGCGCATCGCAAGAGGGTGCGCCTCATCAGCATCAACAGGCGCTCTAGCGTGGAGCGGGGATAGCTCCGTCCACAGGCTGGCCCTGCTGCTGCTGCTCGCAGGCGGGCACCATGCGCTGTTGGGTGTAGCCGAGTGGAATGCGCGCTGTGATTACGATCTGCTATCTCCGTATGGGGTTTCTGCCAGCCGCATCGCATCGCATCCCGACAACCGGCTCTGCTAATTGCCTAGATCCCGCCACGTTCCCACTGCTGCTGCTGCTGCTGCTGCTGCTGCTGCTGCTGCTGCTGTGAAAGAATGCCCGAAACGAGCGGGTCGAGGAGTCATTTTGCGGCATCAGGAGAAATGAGACGTTGCTGCAGCCGGCGAGCATCCCTTGGCCCGTTTGCATGGCGGATCAGACCCAGTTCATTGGCACCGGCCGCATGCGAGGTTGGCCTGTCTCGAGAGCGCGCGCGGCCATCTCTGCGCCTGCGACGACTACGGTCTTCCAGAAGCGCTCTGGACCGCCGCGGCGCTCCCGATGCCGTCTTGCCGTCGCCATCAATCGTCCGTAGTTGCCGGTCAGTGTCGCCCCGCGGGTTGCCGTAGCTCTGCATGTCGCCCGCGGGGTCCCTGAGCTTCACAGAAAACAATCTGGCCGCCGCCGCCGCCGCCGCCGCCGCCGCCGTCCATGCCAGCTTTCTGAAAGACGTCACAGCGCGCATGCGCTTGCCTCTTTGGTGGCGTTTGGCGAGGCTCCGAGCTCCGCTGCCAAAACACCGCTGCCAAGCCTCAGGTATTCTCTGGCTCAAGGAGGGTGACAAATGTGGCCGCGTCACGGACATTCCTCCTGAGGCTGCTGTTGCTCCCGTCAGTCAGTTGCTACCGGCCCCGTCTTCCGATCTCACGCCTCGTCTGCAAATTTACCTCAACCATGGCTGCGATCCGGATGGGGAGAGGCCCAGACTCGGGCCCTGCACAGCCTCGTACCCCTGACTCGATGAGCAGTATTCCCATTTCCCCAGCCCAGACGTGACGCAGTTTTAGCCCGCGGGATTTGTGGTGCCCGTTTGCACGCCGATCGTCCACCGGAGCTGCCATTGGGCGATCTGCACTCGCAATCATTGGGTTCCGTCGTTCCATCTCGAGGGCATTTCCCCAAAGCTTCGCCTGCGGATCTACTTCGCGATCCATGGATGCTTCGAATCTTCAGGCCCATTGCCCCTCGGACGAGGTTCGTGGATCTTCCATCAGCGTGCAGCAATAATGCGCAGAGGCTGACACACGTCTCGCGCCTGGCCGCTTCCTTCTCGAAAGGACCGATCGAAACGGGACCCCTTTAAGGCAAGAGAAACGGGAAACGAGGCTCTGCCCATCAGGTCATGGAAAGTTCAGCGCGCGGATCGCCCCATGTCTCTGCGTGGTTCTCTTGCAACGCGTCTTGTGCCGTGCGCGCTTTCATGCCATGCGAGCTCACACACAGACCGTCGACGATGCTCGAGCAGCGGCCAGGTTGCGCTGGCCTACCTCGGCTTGTCTCAGCATCACCTGCGCTGGAGGAAAGCCAAAGGCCTTCGCGCTTCCCCACACAATATTGGGAGTGCGCACACAGCGCTGTGCGGTGATATTGAAATAAGGCCCATGACTAAGATCCTTAGCCCGTCTCCCGACCTCGCGTCGCTCTGCGGATCCCTTCAGTAGGTCGCCCTGTCTGCACGAGGCCCTGGTCGCGCTCGTGGCCGCCGTGGCGCTCATACTGGCGCTGCTCCAGGCGGTGCTGAAACTCCAATGCTCCTTGAGCCCAGTGCACGCGCTCATGCGGCTGGCTGGTTTGGAGGAGCTGCAGCATCCCTGATCCCTCGATGCTCCCATTCACGCGCGCAGAACCCCTCCCGGGCAGAAAATCCAGGATTCTCTTTTCAGGGCCCTTGCGAGACCAGGGTGCGTGGGGTGGCCGGGGTGGTGAATCGTCGACCGCGAATCATCCCGTTCTGTGCTGGCCTCGCGCCGCTGCCCATCTGTCACTCGGCTGCTCGGCTGTCACCGCCTTCTGCCACATCAACGACACGCGCAAACGCACACGCAAACACCTCTGGGCGGTGTCCGGGCCCTCTAGGCGCTGGAGGGCGACGAATTCGTTGTCAGGCTCGGCGCTGGCGTCACCACGACTCGCCGCGGCCGCGGTAACAAGGGTCTTGCTGGCCGCGAATCTGATCAGGATGGCGATAGCGCTGGAGATCCCAGTGCCTTTTCCCAAGGCCGCCTGCCATCACTGCACCCTCCACAGATGGCAATCATTATTGCTGCATGAAAACCTGGCTGATCACGATCCTCCCATGAGCACCCCTTTTTTCTTCTCCTCCCTCGGCGAAATTCACCAGCCACGAGTGTGCGAGACAATCCGAATGCTGGACGAGAGTAAGGCCGAAGAGGGCGAGGTAGGATTCGATTGGCAGGCGCAAGCATTCATGTGGCCGTGGCGAATGAAGCATGACGCGTAGAGGGGCGGAGATGCAGAGAATTGGACGGCCGCCACCCGGAGCTGTGTGCGGTGCAGCAGACCGGTCAGGACGTCGACGGCTCACCGTGCATTCTCGTTTTGCCGGACGACACTGCGAGGGCGAGGGGAATTGCGAGGAGAAAGAAAAAAAAGAAAAATGACCTGTCGTCTGCAGCGGGAACCACCATGCAGCAGCAGACAGGTACAGGAGGCAGACGCGGAACAAGGCGCCGCATGCCCTACCACCGCCCTGATGCCTGAGGGCTGAGGATCGGTCGGCGGGGTTGGCCCTTCTCTGTGTGGCCCGTTTACCGCAGCGCCGGAACAAGCTCCTGGGCTTCACGACGGAAATCTACAATATACCCCATGCTAGATAGGCAAGTCGGAGGTTGAGGCGGGAGCTTGTGGTGGGCGCGGGAGCAGACGAGCGGACAGCGGCGGCAGGGCGCGCAGGCGCGCTGCAGCTTGACCGGCGGCGCATCGCAGCAGGCTGAGAGCAAGGGGAGCGAGGCGAGAGCAGCGAGATGCGCGCTCTGACTCGGGAGACCGGGGTTGTGCTGCGGCTGTTTCCCTAGTAGGCATTCGGAATAGAGGCCGGCTTGCTCGAATGCGGCCATCCCGCTACAATGCACTAATTGGCCCCCACTGCACACGCCCCATGGGCCACCAAATCGCAACAACGACCATGATGAGAGACGAGAGCATGCCACTCACGCGACGCAGACTCGGGTGGGATCAGGCAACATCGCTAATGGTCGCTCGCCCTCGGCCACTGCCAGCCGTCGTTCGCTTATCTTCTCCCATTCCACGCCGTCCAGCCCCGCGAGCAATAATAGCGCCCACCGGCCAACCAGCACCCTGGTCAGGTCAAATGTACAGCTACTGTCTGTCCAGTATTACATCCCTGTCGCTGGCTGCTTCTCCCACGCCCGCCCGTCCGTCTCCAGGTGCCTCAGCGTCTGCAGCGCCGCGCACCTAGATCTCCGCGGGCCCGTCATCATGTGCAAGAGACAGAGTTTGTGCGACAATCAGCGAAACCGCCTGCCGTGCATGCACTGCTGCCCTCTGCCCCAGCGCTGCCGTTTGATCTGCCACCAATGCTGTCTGCAGCCCGCGTCTCAGCCCGGCCAGCCCACTGTGTGTGCGCACCTCATGCAAGCATCGCTTTTTCCATCTGCTTTTACCCCTTTTTCCCAGCAACCCTGATGCCTGCTGGCCTACCTCCTCCCTCCGACCGCTCCATTTCCCTGCGACAAACCCGCGCGCGCCTACAACTGCCTGCGCCTCCTCTTACTCATACAAACACCGTGCAACCGTGCGCTTGCAGTACCAATAAACCAACATCCCTGGAACCTGCAAGCAAGCAAGGCCAACGGCCAGTCTAACTGCAATCCATGTCATGCATGCAGGAGAGCGTGCGTGATGGAGTCTCCAGCGTTCTGGATTCCCCTCAGCTCATCGCCGCAAGCTGGGCGTTGCATGTTAGACCTGCCTGATGCGGTTGGTCATGATGCTCTTTGCACGTTAGTGCCTACCGCAACCCCGTGTCCACTCGCTGCGGAGACTAGAGTAGACAGATGGTAACGACGAGCGGACGCCTGAGGAGACGAAGGACAACAGCCAACCGTCTTTTGTGAGCAATCTGCGTCAATACTTCCCTGTCAGGTCCTTTCAGTGCCTCTTTTCTTTTTGCTTCCATGAACCTTCAATAAATTGGATACCACTATTACGGTCCAGATCATGCTTCTCCAACATGTCCACTCCAAGCAGTACGCTCACTACCATCGTCTCCCTCACCCAGGCTTCCGATAAACCAATTCGGCTATGGGCAGATATCCCGTGGGAGTTTATGGCATGATGATGATGAGCAGCACGAGAAGAAGAAGCAACACCAACAACAGCGGGACGACGACCCACGTCACTAGCTCGCATCCAATTGTCCATCAACAGATGCAATAATAATAATGACGCGCAGCTTTTCCAAGTCTTCGACTTCACGCTACGGTCCGATAGATCGATGTGGGTGCCTTACAGTCTTGCCAGCTGTCCTTGCTGTCCGTCCTTGGGCAACCCTTGGTACCGCTCGTCCTACTCCTCTCGCTGTCGGAGCCCCTCCTCCATTGGAAGCATGCTACGCATTCCTACCCAAACTTTTTTTTTCCTTTCTGTCGTGGCCACCTGATCCCTCAGTCCGTCGATCAGAGCCTATCCGCCTCGCTTGCATCATCTCCGCACGCACTCATCACGACTCCGTCTCTGCTCCCAGTCACGGCCGTATCTCATCACAATCCCGCGAAAGCCTATCATTGCCTACAATCGCAAAGCTCGAGAAAGCATGAAGATCACCGCTCCCACGTGTCCTCCGCTCGGGACAACCATCAGCATCCGAGGAAGCAACAGAGAGACGATCACTGACAAGGCTCGGCATTATCATGATCTGGTTTTCTCCGAAGAGTCGGCGACCACAGACAAGACAGGTAGACTGACAGACACGCGCGCACGCCACGCACAGATGATATTACGCCCCTTTCCCCGTCCGTTTGTCATCTCTTCCCTCTAGTTCTCAGCTGAACCTGAAGCACGCACGTACACCCGTTCGTAAAACCTCGCATCCGTCGACGAAATGGGGCGAGGACGCGAGGTATGTGGGTGGTGCGGTTCTGCGATCCCTGGCCCATCCACACCAACAACGCCCCACGGATGATCCCGTCCACATAGGGCGTGCGCTCGAGCAGTGATCAAAAAGAAAAATATAGAAAAGGAAAAACTCGATATGCGGCGGGCGCTACTCGGAGGCGCCGGGCGCCCGTGACGGTGTACCGCCGCGGTGGGAAGAACTCACACCGGAAAGATTGCCCGTCCCCGCCCAGAGAGATACCGCAAATCACTACTCTCTCTCTATCTTCCATAACTCTTTCTCTCAACTTCCCTCATACGACTATCGCCCTTTTTTTTTTTCTCGTTCGTGTGGTTGATGGTGCGTTACAGACATCGCCAGGAGGTGACAAGATATCGCCACTAGCACAGCCTTTTCCGTCGGCGTTAGAGAAAACGAGAGAGCGATAACAGCTGAGATGGAACGAACTGAGGCTGAGGAAAGCGGATGCGGCCGCGTCGGTGATTGTCGCGAGTGTGGAGCGTAGTGCTTCTCACATTACTCTCGCACCTGCATAAGGAGCCCCACGCTTGGTTTTCTTCCTTTCCCTTTCTTTTCCCCTCTTCACTTTCACCATGCCTGCTGCTGCTTACTGTGCTGCTGCCCAGTCTCCACAGCCAGTGCGCAGCTGCTCAGTCAGAAACTGTGCGGTCCACCCTGCCCCTTCCCAGCTGACCGGGTGCGGCGAACGAACGAAAGGTCCAAGCACACCCAGCGGCTGGAGACGGCTAACTAGGCGGTGGGGGTGAGAGAGGGTTGTCCGTGTGCATGCCCGTGTGTGGGCTCTTCGCGGCGAGCGGCGGGTAGGCGGTGACGCTTTTTCGCCGCACAGACAAGAGAGAAGAGCCAAGCAAGGAACTGAATGACAGCGAAGATGAGCGAATGGCGGGGCGCAGTGCGTTCGAAGCGCGTGCGTCAAGGCCAACCGTGCGTTCCAGTTTTCTTTTTTTTTTTTTGTCTTGCGGCTTCAGCCAGACGAGCTTGCCTGGCACTGGCCACCAACAAGAAGCGTACCCATTTTTATTTGCCTTTCCATAGAGAATGACACACGGACCAACGGAAAGATGCAAGGCGGCCGGGCAGTGAACAACAGGCAGCAGGCGGGGCAGCGGAGTCATCAGAGACGAGGAGGCTCAGTGAAACTGGGAAAAGAGGACCCAGATAGCAAATCATCCCGACGAGAGGGGCGAAAGCGCACATGCGGCCCTTCCCTTTTTCCACATGCACCACCATTGCCCATCGTCTCGGAGTCCCACGTACTACGAGACGAGAACGAGGGTGAGCGAGGAAGGAGGGGCAACAAGGCAACACACACAAAGGCAAGCCGGGGCCACCGTCAATCATCGCAGTGACCTGCGTGTTAGGGTTGTGCCAGCAGCCCGCCGGACATTATACACGTCCCTCTACATCCGCGCCCTCGGTGCTGTTCGTATTACTAGCCTGTGACGATGACGATAGACATGTAACGCCGCGATTCATTCACACATACTTAATTATAAACGTCAGCAAGGCAGAAACACCGAGCAGTGATGTGACAATCTTGCCTCACTCACTCCGTCTCTCTCACCTGGGCAGTGCCGAGGGCAGATCGCGGATAGGCAGGCCCTCATGCCTTTCACTTCTGCCCCTCCACATCTTCAGGTCACATCGCTCCATACCCAACACAGAACTAGTAATCGCCGAGAGGAAGGCGAGTGACATCAAGGTAGTTTCATGACGACCCGCCCACATCCTCCTTCCGTCAACAATCCCGCACGCAACATGAAAAAAGCAGTGTGATCCGCACAAGCACAAACACATCATAAACTGGAAACGAGGCCAAGATGGTGGGGGGTGTCCAATAAACCCCGAGTCTCATCATAACACGTCCCATCAACGATCTCTGATCTCAGCCTCACGGCTACAGCTGCGTCTAATTAGGTGAGGCGGTAAGCTCCAATCAAAGGGGGGAAGGGGAAAAAAAAAGAAAGAGAAGAGGCCATCAAATCAAAAGACGAGCAGACAGGAGGAAGGGAAAAAAGCTCTGACAGCAAAGCGAACCCATCACCCCTGCAAAAGCACAATCATCCATCACTCGCACACCGTAGTTCCTCCCGCTCCCCTCGCTCGCTCGCCTGTCCGCCCCGTAGCGAGCATCTGAATCGGGAAAGGAGGCAGATCGCTCCTGACGATACGGCTATATACAGCACGACTCGTTGCAAGGAAGACAGACAAACGGCGCACGCACGCACGCACGCACGCATGCACGAACCATTTGAACGCACAAACAACCACCCCATCCACCCCGCCGGTCAATCAATCACCCCTAGCTCAGCTGAAGTCGCTTGCTCGTCTAATTTACAGCAAAGTATGTACGGACAAACGGACAAACGGACAAACGGACGGATGGACGGACTGACGGTAGGGCCACGAGGTTGATCCGTACTGCTGCTGCTATTCACTGCAGCAAAGTCGAAAGACAGGGCGGACGATGCAACAGGAAGGGGAAGAAATGGAAACATAGGAACTAGCCGATCAAACCGGCGACGAAGCCCCGGAGGAAAGCAAAATTTGAACAAGGGCGAAAAGCGGCGGCAGCGCCATGTGAAGGGCTTAACTGTTGGTCTTCCAGGTCAGGATATTGAAATCGTCGATTTCCCGCACCGGTGCGGGATAATTGTGAGCCAATCATACGTATTTATTGTCTCCCTGACCAAGCCTCACCCGCCCTCCTCACCCCGGAGAACGGAGATGAAGCACGGTACTTAGAACAAATGCCGACGGCAGTGGCTTGAGTCGATTGCGACCTGACTCTGCGGAATGATGCACGGGCTCCCTCATCACGGCTTTCTTCTTTGCATGTGAATGGGCATACATAGTAGCTTATTGATTTGTCTAGCTACTGAGAAGCTAAGGAAAAACAAAAAAAAAAGGACTTCTATCCGTACTTGCAGCAAATACGATCTCTACCAGATCGTTATTTCTCTTGCGATGAAAATACAACCGTGAAAGAAAAGCAATAAGCTGCAGCCTATTCGTCAACTATCCATTCTCTGCTTAACCTGACCATGCTGGAATTGGAACGGTGAGTCCCAAGTACGGTCGATGAACCCAATCCTGAACGACGGCCGCCAATGACGAGAGGCAAGACGACCCTCTATGCTGTAAAACACCTATCCGAAAACGCCATATTTCTTTTGGTTCCATGATCATCCGAGGCACGTCGGCCTTGAGCTTGGAGCTCGTCAGTATTTATTACACGTCAAAAGCCTACTTGGCTGCGCAATGGGTTGCTGGTGCGTAGATGGACGGAGTAGCCGCGCGGTGCTCGCAGGTAGTGGTTTGTCAAGTCATTTGATTCACCACCTGCTGTTGCGGCCGAGAGGCTGTGCGTTACCGCCAGAGTAACCTGTCAAGGCAAAACTTTTTGTTATTATCTTATATTCTTCTAAAATTTCCCACGGCTCGTTCATCGGCGGAAGAACTTACCACCACCACCACGACCATGGCCACCGCGTCCACGACCACCCCAACCGCGTCCACCGCCACCACCACCGCTGTAGCGAGCCATCTCGTGAAGACGAGGGTCGATCTGCTGCTTGGACTCAGTGAGAACCTGAACGAGATCACGAGATTGCTTGGCATCTGTTGCGGACTGGTTAGCTGTTGCTCGGAAGAGACATATGGGATTCGACTGGACCTACTTTCAGTGGTGAAGAACGTGATGGCAGTACCCTTGGCACCAGCACGACCAGTACGACCGATACGGTGCACATAGTCCTCTGAGTTGTTCGGGTAGTCATAGTTGATCACGTGAGTGATGTTCCGAACGTCTTTTACATGCATTAGTTAGCTTGAACCTTGAGGTAAGTCTTGAAGCAAGCGATCTTTGGTGTCGATCGCGTGAAGCTGCAGTATGTTGCATGCACTACTCTCTGTGCGCAAGGAAGGTCATGGCATCCTTGGTGCGCCAGCAAGGCTGTTATAGTTCTCATCTCATGGTTAGGAAACCTTGGAAATGTGGCCTGAGCAAGTCAAGAAGCCTATCCGACTCTGCACCCAGTCGGTACGAAGAGAAGCGGAAGTGAGTGAAGCAAGCTTCGCCCAGTAAACCAAGGTTCCCAAAAGGAGAACCGAGAAAAAGAAAGAGCCCTGGACGTCATGAATGCAAACGAAGGCGCACGAGAGAATAGAGAGCAGAGCATCACACAGATCACGCAACAGAGCATAGGACAAAGGGGGAGAGGGGTGTGCAGGAGCAATCGCAACCATACCGATACCACGCGAAGCCACATCGGTGGCAACCATGATGGGGCTCTTGCCCGTCTTGAACTCGTTCAGGACCCAGTCACGTTCGTTCTGCTGCTTATCACCGTGAATGGCTGCGAATGGTGTTAGTTTTCATTCATCACAGTTGGAACAGATACGAAGGAACTTACAAAGCGCCGGCCAGCCATCCTGGCGGAGGAACCTGGTAATGTCATCGGCGACACGCTTGGTACCTGTGAAGATGAGGACCTTGTTGTTCTTATCATCCATGATGCGCTCAAGGTGCTTGGACATCTTGTCACGTTTCTCAAATTCTGAAACGACCTCGACGATCTGAGTAATGCGGTGGTTGGCAGAAAGATCCATGGAACCAATGTTGACCTGGATGAAATCGCTTTGATAGTCAGCAGCAAGCTGGCGGACCTCCTTGGGCCACGTAGCAGACCACATGCAAGTCTGACGGTCCGGGCGAATCTGGCCAATGATCTTCCTGATCTGAGGCTCGAAACCCATGTCAAGCATACGGTCGGCCTCGTCGAGAACCAGGTAGGTAACACGCCTCAAGTTAGTCTTGCCAGACTCAAGCATATCAATCAGACGACCAGGAGTAGCAATGCAGACCTCGACACCGCGAGCGAGATCACGAATCTGACCACCCTTGGGAACACCGCCGTATACGCAAGTGTTCCTGATACGGGAAGACTTGCCGAACTTGCTGATCTCGGCCTGGATCTGGACAGCAAGCTCACGAGTAGGTGCGAGAATCAGGACAATGGGACCGTCGCCGGGTGCGAGAAGAGGCTGAGCGTTGATGTGGACGATGGCGGGAAGGCAGTAGGTGAGAGTCTTTCCGGAACCAGTCTCGGCGATACCGACGACGTCGCGTCCAGAAAGAGCCATAGGCCAGCCTTGAGCCTGGATGGCGGTGGGCTTCTCGAAACCCTGGGCCTTGACTTCGTTCATAACGTAGCTAGGGAAGCCAGCCTCATCGAAGGTGGTGACGGGCTTGGGAACATCGCGACCCTGGACGGCGATCTGGTGTGCCTTGCGGTACTCGTCCACTTCCTGAGCAGTGCGGGCAGCGACGTCGGGATGCTCCTTGTAGAAAGACTTCTCGAACTTTGGCAGAGCGCTGATATCCCAGTTTTGCTGCTTCAGGCCAGCACCAAGGTTGGACATCCTGTCACCACCAGCGCCACCACCGTAGCCGCCGCCATAGCCACCGCCACCGCTATATCCGTTACTTCCACCGTAGCCGCCACCGTTGGAGTAGCCGTTGCTGCCGCCATATCTGTGAGGTGAGTGTTAGCGGAAGTTTTGGACGCGTGTAAGATGTGGAAAGACGTCTGACGCACTCACGCGTCATGGACACCGGGCGCATCGCAAAGAACGCCGCAGCCCATCGCGCAAGGCTTCAGACAGAGTGAGAGAGGTAGGAGAGTGGGGATGGTGAATGGGAGTGGACGTAGGCGACACTGCCAATATCTAGACCTTAGGGTCGGCCATACCCGCTGGAATAGTGACTGGAGTGATAGCTGTTCGAGCCGTAACGCGAGGACTCGTACCCGTTGCTGTAGCCACCGCCGCCGCCGCCGCCGCGGGAGCCACCGTAACCACCACCGTAGCCGCCGCCGTAGGACATGGTGTCGCTGGATCAGTAGGGACCGGCTGTGCTGATAAAGGGATCGAGGGCTGCGCGCGAGGACTCCGAGTCGCGTGAAAGAGTTGTAGCGCCGGAGGGGATGCAGCTGATCGCAGCGCGGTGTGGGTGAGGAAAGAGAGAGGATGTGGAAGAAGAAAGTTGCGCGAGGCAGATGAGGAAGGGTGGGAGGATGTTTTTTGTTGGCAAGCGGCAGGAGCCCTGGATGGGAGGCGAAGGCAACGCAGAAAACTTCGGGCCGGAAAAATTGCCTAGGCCCCCGCGCTAGCAACGTGATTGGCTGTACACAGCCCTACACCGTCAAACGCCGCCGCGGTCAGCTCGGCGGCCTGCGCGCCCCATGTCAAAGGGTCCAGAGCCTGTCCAAGCCCGCTGTCGTCCGCGGTACGAACTGCGTTCTGCTACCGATACTACACCATTGCGGCGCCGCGCTTGACTGTCGAGCCCGGCACTTCCGCCCGCATCGCGCGCCCGAGACACGTTTCGCAGATCGGCCGCTCACCCGCCCGCCCTTCCTCCAGCGCCCAAACGCATTGTCCCAGCTACAAAGAGCCCATGTCCCAGAAGCCTGTCTCCATCTGCGGCCAAGCATGTCAGCACGGCGGCCTCAAACAAAGGAAATGAGTACAAGCAAGGGATAGACGTACCTTCGTCGCATGGACGAAAATTTGCACCAGCTGCTCTATCCTGCTGGGCGACTGCAATACCGCGTGCTTTTCGATGATTTCCAACCCGGCCTTGACCGCGTCAGTATAATCCTCCGCCACGTATTGCTCCACCCAATTCCAGTATGCGTTGTCTTCTCGCTTGGTCTTTGGGTCATCGTACAGCCTCCTCGCGATGTGGCCGTATCCAATCAAACACGGCATAAGCGCTATCTGCAGACCATACCAGTCCTCTGACTGCCCGATGTCAAGCACATACCGGGTGTATGCAGTACAAGCTGTTGACAGACTCAGCACCGTCGTTTAGTAATCACTTGAGGAACGACTTACCCGGGTGCTCCTTGTGGCTTTCGATCTCCGCTCTTGTTAATCCAAAGCCCTCGCAGTACTTGATATGCAAGCCCATCTCTTCCTGTATATGCTGCACAATCCTAGCCGACTTATTGATGTCATCCAGGTTCTTTGCCTTGTAGGCCGCAAGCGCATTGGCTCTGGAGAATTGAATCTGCTCGGAATCAGCAACTGCTTTGCACAATCGACAATGCGGCACAAACCAGGAAGAGATAGTCTTGGATGAGGTAGTTCTTGAACTTTCCGATAGGTAGCGTTCCATCCGCCAACTGTTGCACGAAGAGATGATGCGTATGTTCCCGCCACGGCCCCTTGACATCTTCCCGGTCAAGGACGTATTCCAGAAAGCGGCCACTACCACCTGGTCAGCACAAATACAGTACTCCGAGATGACTCAAAATGAACTCACGGCGCGAAAGGCAGTGTGTATGTCGAATGGAAGTGGTTTATAGGGCCGCTGCCCTTTCCCAGATCCTTGCTCGTGCGAATCCCTGCTTCGATGTAGTAATTGGCCGTCTTCACAGCCTGCACCATGTCGAAACCGGAAGCCAACCTTGACGCGATAGCGGCTGTTTGTTGTCAGCGCAAAGTTTTAAGAGTATTCGTGAGGCGGTAGGAGTATCCTCACAGGCAAGCGAGCAGCCTGTCCCATGCGTGTTGCGCGACTTCTGATACCCTGTCTCGAAGATATGGACCTCCTCTTCACCCACCAAGACGTTTAGGACAATATGCCTGTCTGCCTCTTCCGTTGGCACTACCCGGTCCTTCGTCAAGGGAACATGGCCGCCTTTCAACAGTACGTACTTCGGGCCCAGAGCCTTGACTGCTCTGGCCATTGCCACAATGTCCTCGAGGCTCTTAGGCTCATCGGCGGTCTTGCCCGCACGCTTCAGGATGAGCTGCGATTCCGACAGATTTGGTGTAAGCAGGGTCGTCACAGGCAGCAGCCGCGCAATCAGTGTCTCGACGGCGTCCTCAGGAAGAAGCTGAGCACCGCTGGTAGAGACCATGACCTGTGCGGGCCAACGGCGAATGAGAATACAATTTCAATGAATCAATGGCGATAGACGAAGGGAAAACAAGACGCACCGGGTCGACGATTGAAACAGGGACACTATGTTCTTTCAAAGCATCGGCGACGACTTCGATCGTCGCGGCCGATGCCAACATGCCTGAGTGCAACAAGGGAGGTCAAAAAACACTACTCTTGAAGTATAGAGTTGATAGAGTTGATAGAGTTGATAGACTTGATGCAAGTGAAATGCGATCGACGGCTGATCATACCTGTTTTGACGACATCAACGCCGATGTCCTCAATGCAGGCGTCAATCTGCTTGCGGACAAAAGAGGAAGGCGTGTGGTGGATGTCATAGACGCCTTGTGTGTTTTGCGCCGTCAATGCCGTCGTCGCCGTCATGGCATAGCAACTGTGTGCCGCAATCACTTTCTGGTCGGCCTCGAGGCCACTGAGCAGCAAAGAGTCAGAGCAGCAGCCACGGTGGCGCCACGGAGAAAAAGTCATTTCGGGCAATAGATTCCAAGGGTAATCGGTACATACGCTCCGCCAGAGCTGTCCGAGCCAGCTACAACGAGAATCCGCTTGCCGTTCATGGCCCCGACAACTTGTTGTTCTGAGCCGCGTGATGTTGGGAAAAGTTTGCTCTCCAATAACTGAAGGAAGACGCGACCCCGCCGCTATCGCTGCGGGTAGAAGCGAGACGAGGACGTCATCACCATCTTGGAGCACGACGACTGCCAACCACCCTAATTGCTATTGTGACAACTTCCTTATCCAACTTTTTTTTATTACTAATACTACCGCTTTACCATGAAGCCCGAGTCGCATCTTTCTCCCATCTTACATTTCCGACGCCATGTCCCGGAACCCGTTGCGTTACATTTACCAACCTGCTGATCATCACAATAAGAGAATGGAGAAACGAAAAGAAACCAAATGCTATGCACCGCGAGTCGTTCGCACAAAAAGCCTCGACCACCGAACATGAGAATCAATCCGAGTCCGATTCATCCATTTCATACTCGTTCGGATCTGTAGCGCGTTAGCCGACTCAAGCCATCGCAGCCGCAACCATGGCCGTTGCTATGATGTTGCTCATATCAATACCTCTGAACGGAACGTAATCCAGCTTGCCACCTGCTTTGGTAGCGAAGTTCTGGTTGATGAGCAACACCTCATCATCCGAGAGCCTGGTGTCTTGCGCGGCAGAGCTCACCATGACCTCGATGCCTCGATTTCCTGGACCCAGTCGGTCGACGAAATCCATAAGTCCCTCGAAGGTGAATGTGCTAATTGAGGCGATGTCGAGCCGGCGAAGCTCTTTGAGGTTTGCGAGCTCGGGAAGCACCGCATCGCTGACCTGCAGACCTGTGAAATAGAGCTCATCGAGATGTGGCAAGTTCCTCGCAAGAGTTATGATGTGCTCGTCATTGAAGGAGTCAGATACCCCGAGTAATTTGACGTGCTTAAGCTGATGCAGTTGAGCCAACGAATCCACAATGATGTCTATATCATCTCTGGTCATCCCTTCAGAATCTGCTGCGAGATGGAGCCACTGGAGGCTGGTATGGCTTGCGAGGGCTCGATGGAAATCGGCAGCGTTGTGCGCTACATACGAGTCAATGTTCAGGTGGGATATGTTGATATCCTCTTGATAAAGCATAGGTGCGACCAGCTTGTAGGCGGCAAGGAACCTCGTAAATATCAGAGTGCGCAGCTGTTTGCATTGGCTCAGCCACTCCCTAACTTCGAGGAAAACGTCATGCTGGGTAGCCTCCAGATCAATTGGCTCTTCGAGATTGATATGCTCAAGCTCCAGGGTTTCAAGGGCGGTACAGTTCTTCAGCAAGCCAAGGTGCGGCAACGCGGAAGTCTTCAAGGCCATCTTGAGATACTTGAGAGACTCGCCATGGGAATTGAGCGACAGCAGCCCCCCCTCTCCGATGTCGGTATGGCTGATGGCCTCAAAAAACCTAAGTTGTGGAGTCGGAAGACCGGCGAGAAATGAAGCTAGCTGCGCATCTGCTGCATCACCAGTCCTACATGGGCGTTAGTAGTCTTTGCTACTTGAGTGACCTTTGCTACCGTACCAGGTATAGAAGCTGAGGGCGTTAAACTTTGGACAGTGCTCGATGATGGCATCCTGGGCTTTGGGGTCGCCGAGGGCGGTGCCCTCCCATAGCTGGAGCGAGTTGAGTCGTGGCAGTCTAGGCGTCCATTTGACAATTGCGCTTGGCTTGACTTTTGAGTTGCATCAGCGGGCCAGTCAGTAAATAATTGATGAAGACATACCATTTCCAGTGATCTGTTCAATAGATGGGGTCTGTTGTGTTACAGCTATGGGAAGTCAGGACCAAGGCATCATATAGTACTCGAATGGCACCCACCATCACCGATGGCATCCACAATGGCGTCAATGTCGAATTGCCGTGGGCGTTTTTTCCCCGTTATCTTAGAAGCCGGAGGCTGAAACATGATTTTAAATCCGGACATTGGGCCAGAAAAGAAGGATCTGAAGCGAGGCCAGTAAGTCCAACATGACAAGAGTATTGGAGTAGAAAAGCCGCGGATACATCACCGCCAAGGCTACTACGAAGTGGTGAACAGCGGGCGACTGACTTTGAGACATCACCTTGCCTGAATTTGTCATCGTCAAGCAGATAACTCAGGTCGCGTAAGTCTAGAATCCTGACATAGCGGCAGTAGGGAAATGCGGTTGCTCCGAGGCTGGATGCGATGATGGAACGCCACATTATCGACCATTTCTGGACCAGAAGCAGCACGTGAGCGGGCGGGCTGTCGTTGTCTCCTCCTCCGCCAATGACAGGAGAGGCGTTGTGGTGCCTGAGGAGAGTCAGGACGGGCAGGTCGAAAGCTCGGGATTGTAATGGAGATGTACCGGTAAAGGGTAGTCAAGGCTGGCACGGCGAAGCGCTTTCCGGTAAGGGCGCACTGGAAAAGAGTATCGAAGTCCTTGGCTTCGGCCAACCTGTCGCACAGGACGTACAAGACATCTTCAGGCACGTCTAGCGGCATTTCGGTGTGGGCCGCGAGCTTGCTGGGGAAGGGACAAAAATGAAGCGGCCAGGAGATGGTGGTGAAGTGCTGTGTTTAGGGCTGGCTGGGCGGAGGAGCTCGGCCGGGCGAGATGACGTCCACGCGCGCCGCCGCGTCTTCTGCAGGCGCACGACCCGCGACACAGCTGCCTACTGGTACCTCAACCACCACCCTCGCTCGCCCTCTTGCGCCGCCCCCACCCGCACTTCCCGCGCGATGGTCGCGCTGAACTTCACCCTGCAGCCACAGGCCCTTGCCTCCCTGCATGACGCGCTGGTCTGCCTTGGCAAATTCAGCGAGTCTGTCTCCATCGAGGCCCGCCGCGAAAGGGTATGTGCGTGCCTTATTTGTCAGGCAGGAGCGAAGCGATAATCTTTCCTTCTCCAGCTCTCTCTCACTGCCCTCAACTCGTCCAAATCCGCCTACGCTTCCTTCGTGCTGGACGCCTCCAAGTTCTTTTCTCACTACAGATTTACATCGGATGCCGATGGCCGCTTCACCTGCCGCATCTACAATAAGGTCCGCCGTCCTCCCGAAGCATCCATCTACAGACTCGATTGACAATGCCACAGGCGCTTCTGTCCGTCTTCAAAGGCCGCATTCTGGACCCTAGGGGCAAAGACACCACTGTCGATAGATGTGAAGTGACCTTGCAAGACAATCTCGACGAAGCAGAATGCCGGCTCATAATCAAGATGCTCTCCAACCAAGGCACGAGCGAGAAACGATCTCAGCATGCGCGGGCTTGCTAACCCACCAATCAGGAGTCACAAAGACATACAAATTGACCTATGAGTCCGTCGAAGTAATGCACGCCCTTTTTGACAAGCGTTCTGCCAACAATCGGTGGACAATCCATGCATCCACGCTCAAGGAGGCTATAGAGTACTTTGGACCCAAGACGGAACAGCTAGATATCTATGCCGACGATGGTCGTGTCACCTACACGAGCTTCACTGAGAAGATCTCCAACGGCAAAGGTCCCCAATCCAGAGAAAGCCGCAGCCTAAGCTCGATACTCACATTCTTTCAGAAATACTCAAGCAGCCGCTGCAGACTGCCGTCTCCCTGAGCGCTGCCGACTTTGAGCATTTTGATGCGGCTGAGCAGATGCACATTATAATCAGCGTCAAGGATTTCAAAGCCATAGTCACGCACGCCGACCACGTCCGCGCCTCCATCCACGCCTACTATTCGCAGCCTACTCGGCCTCTGCAATTCAGCTACAGCAATGTAGACGTTGGCATTCTCTGCGAGTTTACTCTCATGACC
The DNA here is from genome assembly GCA_022204955.1 of Macrophomina pseudophaseolina. Taxonomy (NCBI): domain Eukaryota; kingdom Fungi; phylum Ascomycota; class Dothideomycetes; order Botryosphaeriales; family Botryosphaeriaceae; genus Macrophomina; species Macrophomina pseudophaseolina. Next base: position 75,261 of record JAJJID010000017.1, read on the forward strand.
ATTGGTGATCCACAGGGTCATGTAGAGAGCGGCAGAAGCACACCACGTGTCGTCACCTCTCGTTCCAACACTGCCTCTAGAGCGCAGTCAGTGACTGCACAATCCACTACTCCTGCCACCGGTAAACCACGTAACTCCGCGATGCTGCCTCCAGCCGCCCCTACTTCACGTTCAGCCACTCGGGCACGCAGAGCACCGCCGGGCTCGGCGACCAAACCTTCGCAACAGGAGAGCCACGCTCAAGACGACGGAGAGTCCTTATTCGTACCACAAGACAACGCTGATGACGACGCGCGTTGGGATCCTGCTGGGTACGGTGATGGCGATGAAGAGGAGACGCTGGGATGGGATGCAAGCGCGGACCATAACGCGTTTACCTCGACTTTCAGAGACAGCGCTGCGACAACGACAGGAACAATAACAAGGGGGGCGTTGCTCGATGATGCCGCCGACAGCCTAGGACCCACACAGAGGCTTTCGCAAATCCGCGGGCTGTGGTGATGAGTAGATATTGTCCACATAGGTCAATAGCTATAGACCACAATAGTAAAGCGTGAACCGTGTTTTCTCTCGCATACATGAATCCTCTACTCCACCGTCCATCACCCTACTCTTTCCTCCGCAACGACACGCAAAATATATAACTTTCTACACAAATCATCAGAGCTCTCCCAAGCATATCTCGAGAATCCACAATCATCACGTAAGTTCTCACTCAGCTCTCTTCATGCGAACAGAATAACCACCTACCAGTCACCATGAAGTCGCTCGACAAGCTCGTGCTCGGCCTCGCCCTGGGAATCGGCGCCGTCGTCCTGTACGCAACGTGGTACCTCGTCAGCCGCCTCCACACGGCTGGCAACGTGGTGGCAGTCGAGGCGGCCGCGGCGGAGGCGGAGGCGCAGGCGCGGGAAGGCGACATGGAGTTGCCCAGCCTAGAGGAGGGGTCGAGCAGGGGGGAGTGAGGGGAAGAACTTGGGGGAGTGGGTGGTTTTGGGTAGAAATTGCGCAAAATTGGAGAATGGACACTGAGCAGTGGGTGTGCGGGTAATAAGGAATTGAGAATCTGTTTGTGCATATATATGTGGTTAGTAATGCTTCAGTTTTGTGTGGTGTAGCAAGTTGGTTCTCGGTGGTTTATACGCATGCTCTGTTTGGCGGTCTCGAGGTTAGATATTTGTATTTGCTTTCCGGCCATTCTCGCTCACATCTTCCTCTGCAGCCATCGCAACAATGGCAAGATACTCGAAATATTTCAGACTCTGTTTCTCACCAGGATGAACTGTCAGGAACATCATTCTCTCCTGTGCTTGTGTCTCCACTTTTATCGACTGTAGGAAGTGTTTGAATGTATGTACGTTGGCATAGAAGGATGTGAACGGGACTTTGAGAAGCGTGTCCTTATCCTCGGCCCGCCGCACAGTGAAGGAACGGATGTACATGTGCAGTCGCGTCGACAGAGCACAGAAGGAGAGGCAAATGGGCAGGAGCATAAGCACGTGTGCCTCTACCCAGCTCATTTGCATCTGAACATCTTTGAGATTTTGAGCCTTTAAATAAAAGTATCTACTTGAAACACCGTACATTCGTATAGCAGTGGCAGTTCATTTACCCTACAGTAGCGCTCTGGCATCTACTCCTCGGGGAGGTGTGCTCAGAGATCACTCGGAGAAGAGTGCTTAAAACGGTGTGGGATCAGTTTGGAAAGTCTCGAAGAAGTTTTGCGATGAGGAACACTGCAAAGGATCAGCAGCCGTACTTGTTAATATTCTCAATATTCAGACGATAGCAAGGATCTCATTACTATTAAACAATGTTGCTCATACAAACCATGCCGTCATTTGGTGAGATGTCTGGATTGGAAATTGAGAAACTCGCCATTGAAGCTAAGCAGGACATAAAGTGATCAGTTGGTGTAAAAATAGTGGTAGGCCTCAGCGAACCCTTGCCAAACACAAGCTTCAGGCACGGTGGACTCGTATGGAAAGCTAGTATGAAGCCACATAATAAGGACGAAGGTTTGGGCTTGATTGTACACGTGCTTTATGTGGCCGGAAGATAGAAGAGATGGCACCCTGATGTTATTGTAGCGGACTGGTCACGCATTAGTTCCTCTTCTCAATCGCTGGTGAAATGGCACGTGGGTCACTGGCAAAACGTCAGGGTTATCACCTGCTAAAGCGGGGAAGACTTATATCCCTTGGAACTTTCAGGCTCCCTGCTTATGGGATTAACTCTATATCCTAATAATGCGGAAATAGATAGAGTCTTTACTTGGTAAAGCTTTGGCCTTTTCCGCTAGTTATCTCATTTTTCCCGTTCCTTAGGAGTGACACGTATCTGCAACGTGTGCCACTTAAGTGATGACCGTCATCAATTAGGGTAATCGATGGATCTTGCCATTATATTTTTGCCTGTGAGCTGCAGCATGACTATATAAAGATGTGGATGGGCTCTGTAAAATTTGCAGCTCTGGGTTTCATTGTGACTATAAGATAAAACGAACGTGCCGTATGGTGTTAGCTGGCGCATATCAGGAATCCGATCAGAAATAAACAATCAGGCTTTTAGACCGCAAACTCTGGTCTATCTCTGGTGCAAAGTCATAGAGTAGCTGGAAGAGAGCCATGGAAAATTTACTTCTGAGCCAATTACTGCCATTTCGGGGAACAGCCGCTGAAACCTCCGACCTCATGCACTATCTCGGCGATCGATTAGGGCCTGGCTCGGTACTGACCACATTCCAACCTTCCTGTGTAAGAGAACCTATTTACCCTAGCCTCTATAACTCACCTATCGCCTAAGGATGCAGATGGAAAAAGCAAATAATGCAATGCTTACATTGTTTCTCTATAGCGAGATGGAACTCCGCTCACTGAGCAAATTACTACTTCTGCATATCAGTCCGGGAGAATGAAACTCTCCATCAGACCCAGAAATTTACGAAATCATGCGGTAGGAGTGAAATCGTTTAGTAGCATCATATCTCAGCAATGTCCACATAGTCATCAAGACAGCCCCATGGCCTGGGTATGGTAGGAGATGCTGAGCTGTCTCCGCAAGAGAGACAAGCCCAGGAGTAAAAGTTATTTTCTTGTCGGACTGACTCATGCTGTGAGACTTTCAATACAAGGAATATTGTGGAGGGCCTTGAGTTACTGAATGCTATGCTTCCTACTTCTTTTCCGTGAGTCTGCTGTGCGTGATACCTTGAAAACTGCATTCAATGACCAGCAAGGAAGCAGCTGAACATGATCCGGTCTCCCTCACAAATAGAGGTCCAAAACTTCCGTCTTCCGCCCTTAAAGGGATTCGATCCACCTTTGATATACCAAGTTTATGAATATGGAGGAGGAAAATGAAGTCTATCAGGCTGCTCGGGCTTTAGATTGTCCTTGGACTATCTGTAATCAGAGTCTGGGAGATGGCTTGTGCCTCACGGAGATGGGTAGCTTCGCAAGAAACTGCGACATCGTAACTCGAAACAATACTGCACTTCTTCATCGCCAAGTTGTTGATATTGGAAAATGCTTAAAAGATGAATGTGGGCATTGCGCTCGTCTCTTCCTTTCTGCGCTGAGAAGCACTCTGCACTCTTCGCCATTGAACCGCACCGCGACCCCGCAATGTCGAATATGGTGCTGTGGCTGACATGAAATAGGTTGCGAGAGTTTTCAATCCCCAGAAATCCAAAGCCAAACGCAAATGGGACGTATTGGGGCTCCCAGCACAACATCCTCATGACAAGTAGTTTGTTGGGTTAAATGAAGGGAGCGGGACCGAGACAGCTTGAAGAGGTCAGTGAATTGTTATTTTGCTCTCATTGCTCATTCCTGTTTGCTTTGCATTCATATTTTCGTGCCCAAAAACATCAATTCGCGAATTTCATCAGCCATACAATCTTTGCCATTCTCTCCCCACGCTAGGTATTATGTCCTTAACCTGTGCCCAGCTCTTTTCGGATTCCACTACCCAAGTCATTAAACCGTCCTCATTAAGCATAATCTCATAATAATACAGAAGATCATCAATCTAAACCAAAGCGAAGTGACCAGCGCCAACCAGCCGTCCGGGTATCACAAAACCGCCCCTGAGACCTCTTCACCCACCCGTGTTCCTCTTCTTCAATTCTCCTTCCCCTTCCCCTTCGCGTCATCCTCTTCCTTCTTCAACCCCTCAGGTACACCCTCTGGCAACGGCACGGCCTTCGGGTCCGGCAGATCCAACACTGATGGCAGATCCACAACCCTCGGATCGCCTGATACCGGCTCGTGGATTGTGATAGCCGGTTCCGTGCCATCAGCTCCACCAGTCCGGCTCGAAGACATCGAATCCGAAGGTCCAGCACCGTCGCCATCTTCGCCCGGCGGCTTCGTCCCAGGAACAAGCACGACTCTCGGGGTACTGGTGCCGTCATCGAGGTCGGACGTGGAGTCGCGCATGTTGTTCTCACGCTCGAGCCGGACCTCCCGGCCGCGCTTGTGGCAGTACCAGAAGACGAAGAGTAGAACTGGGCAAGAGCGTGTCAGGACACCATCGTCAGGTGACGACGAAAAATGGAGGGGGTGGCTTACTGAAAATTGCCAAGCTCATCAAGACATTCGTGCCCGTCACGACAGCCGGGAAGCGCAGCTTCAAGAAATTCAGAATCGCCCGCAGCATCGCCGCGATGGCGCCCTGCTCCGACACCAGCTTCTTGAGCGGCGGATACTTCTTCGCGTACTTCGCTCCCGACTTGGCATACTTCCCATATTTGCTGCTGCTGCCACTGGCCTTCGCGCTCGCCTCTGCGTGAAGATGCGCATCCGGCTTCTCCGACGCGGCGGCCAGCACCTCGGGGGCCAGTGCAGCCGTCATCTTGGCGGGCAGCTGCTTGATGAGCGTCTGCAAGAAGGGCGGCAGCGAGCCGTACATCTTGTCGAGTTGCTTCTCCGAGTTGGTGAGTAGCGACTCGAGGTCGTTGTAGGCGTGCGGCGCGCCATTGACCAGGTCTTTCAAGACTTGCTTGAACTTCTCGAGCAGCTCCTGCGACTCCTTGCTGAAGCTGAAGACCCGGTTGTTGACAGCGGCGAGATTGAGCTGGTCGAGAACTTCGGCCAGGTCGTTCTCTTCCTTGGCGGCTTCGGCCTCGGCGGGCGTGGGGTCGGTGATGGTGGTTGTGGTGTTCTTGAGGCTGCCGTCGGCATTGAGTTCGACACCTTCGCCTTTCTTAACGGCGGCGGCAGCGGAGGCGAGTGTGTCGGCGCTTTTGGCGTCGGCCTTTGACTTCCGCATGCTCTGAGAGTGGCGATTAGACTGGTGTTTGTTGTTGTGGAGACTGTTGAACTGGGGACTCACCTTGGCGCGCTTGGGGATATCCGGCACCCACGACCAGTAGCCCTTCTTCTTGCCGTCTTCGACCGGTGGTGACTGCGGCAGAGGAATCTTGTCCGCGCCATCCATCAGAGCTACCTGCGCATCCTTGCCCCTTCTCTGGGTTTGTAGCGAGGGACCATTCTCGAGGACGGGGAGGCTGGCAGCGGTAACGGGCTTGGGCCGTTCGGGCAGCGGAGGAGGAGTGCCTTCGGAGGTGATGCGCTCGAGGAAGGCCTCTTCTTCGTCGTTCAGGATGGGCGACTTGGGTTCGGAGGCGCCCTGGGCTTCGGCAGCCTGCTTCGCGGCGCGCTCCTCGACTTTCTTGTCGCGATTGCTCTTGAACTTCTTGTAGGTGAAATATTCCAGCATGGTTGCGAAACCAGCGGGTCGATGCGGATCGATGAGTATATTCGTGTAGTCTTCTTTGAGAGAGTGGTAGTTGGAGGCGAGAGGTCGGCGGTTGCGGTGGTTTGACGTAGGGAGTGCGGCAGGCAGGTGAAACCAGAGCAGTGCTGCCAGGCTTCGCGACGCATAAAGCAGCGGCGTGTGATGGACAGCCTATCAGACTGGCTGGCGGGAGCCATGACGAGAGCGCGCATGCTTGGGCCGGGGCTGGTGTGGCGCAAGCTGCGCGATCTCAGCTCGGTCGAGACTCCGCATCCTTGTCCTTGCCCCCCGCTTGCGTCATCCTGAGTGCACCGCCCGCCTCAACAACATTATATGGGGAATATTCAACAACGCCTGGGATGAAGGTCGAATAAGGCATTTAGTGAAGAGCGTGATCGCTGGCGCACTCTTGATAAAATGCCGCGCACTGAGAAACTTACCCAGCGATCAATAACCACCATATCATAACCTGCCCTTTCCCGTCGGAGTAGAAGCACCCGTCGAGATGCAAATGTCTAAAGAAAATAGTGACGGTCAAGACCGGATAAACGCTTCTACTACCCACGTATATTTCTATGCTGTGGTAGGAGGTGATTGGCAGGGAAACCCATGTTTAGGTGAACAGCGCTCTGTAACACATGCTTATCTAGAACATCGCCGCTGAAAAGGCTCATTGAACGCACCTGCCCGTACCATAGAGCTGGACCAGTCAGTTAGGCAGATGGTTTGAAAGGAGGGACCGTTTGGTGTTTAATGTCTTGTGTGGTGCCGGATCTTATACTAAGCCATTTAATACATTGCACCTGTGTCCATACCCCTGAAGTGAACGGATTCTGCTACAGCTGGAGTAAAGTAGGAATGAGGTGTTGTCAAATTGGGCGATGCGTTTTGAGGTAATCGTAGGAATAGGTGGGTTTGTATTATAGACCGATGCACATATTTATGTTTGAATGATATCGATGAGCGGGGTGATATTCTAGCATAAACGCCAATGTTCAATCTATGCCTGCTGCTGGTCAATCTCCAATATTTTCACAGGAAAATGTGATTTCTACCTTCAATGCACCATCAGGGCACATGCGGGGTATTTGAAGGCTCATCCCATGTGGCTGTCCGTCAGTCTCCTGCACATGTTATCTTCGTCTGGACTTTGAATCCTCATATCTAAAGCATCCTACGCTTAAAACCCCTCCTTTACGGAATATTCTCACCATCCACAAAGTGCAATCCTCACTGGGCTACCAGAACACGAATTGGATCGCACTTTGCAGGCAGATTATCTCTAGATGTCTTCGAGCAGGGTGAGTCCTTCTCACGCGAGGTGAGGCTCCCGCTCACTCATTGTCTGACAGATGAACGTCGTGGATCGTGACGTGGGCGGCATGCCCAATGCGATTGCTAGAACAAGCGAAGCTCGCATGCCAGGCAGCTCACTGAATCCACTTACCAATAACCTTGACCCGACCCACCTACTCGCCAGTATTGCCAGTGAACCAGACATGCCACTTGCCTTCCTCGATGCTCTACCGAATCAAGAAGGGGACGATATTGACGGCGAATTTAGGCATGAGGATGACGGGCTTCCATCATTCCTGACCTCGAGCATGAGTGACAGCAACATCGCTGTCAATGCGACATACCAACCAAATAAACCAGATAAACTTGATAACCCTAGTCCTGCAGGCCCTACCCTTGCAGGCCCTACCATCAGTATGGATGCATATCTAAATATGGAAATGGACACCGGCAATGATCCTCTCACAAACACTTCTCAAGCTGCAGTCGACCACGGCAGTAACGCTCAAAGCAACATTCAAGTTGCGACGAAGAGTTCTCTAGAAAAGAGAAGATTCGCAAGGCCCACCGAGAAGTTAAGGACAGGGAAGAAGCGCACCCATGAGTTGATCGAGCCGGCAGGCGGGTCTGACGACTCCAGCAAATCTCTCTCTGACTCGGACTCGTTCAGGGTGTGTGAAAGCAGCGATGACGCCGACGATCATCTCGATGCATACGGGGCAAGTACCACCGCTTTCAACCCAGATTGCCTTCCCCTCCACTGACGTGCCCTCCCCGCCGCAGCCCGAAAGCCTCGCCCGCACAACCAAAACTCAGGCTCGCAGCAGCAGCAGCACCGTCGGGAAGCCCCGCGCCACCTCCACCAACCCCCCCTCAACCGCCGTCGCCCCCTCCCTGCCGGCCAACCGGCCCCGCGTCTTCGCCAAACACGGCCGCCGCCTCAGCACCACCCTCGACGCGACCGACGCGCTCATATTCTCACTCAAATCCAGCAACCACAGCGACAAGGCCGTCGCGGAGCGCCTCCGCGCTGCCAAGCTCGCGGCCTACGACCCCAAGACCATCTCGACGCGCTACCGCCGCCTGCGCGAGGCCCGCATGCAGGAGACGGACGAGCTGCTGCGCCGCGGCCGCCGGCACTGGACGCAGGCTGAAGACGCGGCGCTGCTGGGCGCGTACGTCGAGGCGCTGCAGCGGCAGGACGAGGAGATAAGGAAGGCCAAGACGCGGTTGTATAAGACGACGGCGTTTCTGGTCGCGGAGAGGGTGCCTGGCACGTTTTTTTTTTTTTTTTTTTTGGCGCGGAGGCATGTGAGGAGCGGTACAGGGATTTGATGGCGGGGAGGGCGGTGACGGAGAGGGACAGGGGAGATCCGGAGGTACGGAGGAGAGAGGCCGGCAGGAGGTTGGAAAAGGGGTGGGAGGTCGAGATGAAGAGGCTGTTGGAGGATGAGTGGGCGTGGGAGGATGAGCTGTTGAAGAAGCTGACGGAGCAGGAAGGAGAGAGGAGGAAGGAATCGAGGGCGGAGAGGGGTGGGTCGGCGACGAAGGTGAAGGCGGAGGAGAAGGCGAAAGCGGAGCAGGCAAGGGCGGGAAAGGGAAAGGAAAGCGTTTAACGGGGTGGAGGTGTTGGTAAGGCTTGGGGTACTGGAAGGGGCCAAAGACGGCCGAAGAAGACCTGAAGGCAAGGCAAGGCAAGGGGAGGTATAGTCAAGGAGGTCGGTTGAACCATTTGGCTTGGGGTTACCTGAAATTGTCATGGGGCCGGATGTTTATTTTTTTTTTTTTTTGGGAAAGCAGCATCCTCGAAATTAGGAATTTCAAGGTTTGAAATCTTCATTAGCAGCTTGGAAGCTGGTGCTGGTGGTCTGGAGCTTTGATGATTCATATCAAAGGCTACTATCAGGGTGCAGACGTGCAGACCCACTTAAGCGGCACCGCAAAAAGGGTAATCGAGACAGTCGGCATCCACCAATGAACTTGGAACAGCCTTTATATCCCTCGTTTAAGCATACTTTCAGCGAGGCGTTAGTTCCTTCGCCTGCATCTTCCGTACGCCCGCGTCCTTTTCTCTGAGCACAGGCAGATCATGCAGCCACTGCCGAAACCGCTAAATGATCCAAGAACATGGGGAAGTCTGATATGGCGCCTTTGGGGCGCCTTATCTCCGAGCCGCTATCCGGGCCGATAGTCTATGATCACGCAGCCACCATCGTGGCTCGCTAGCTATGTGATACGAATGACAGTAGCTCCATTCAGTGCCGATTGCCATAGCACACAGAAAAGGCAAGGCTAGACATTGGCGCACATGTTGCTTTTATTGCAAAATGCTTCACCCATTGAGGTAGCTGAGAGCCTCTTGGCAGACACGGAAACGTGTTTTGACTGTGGCTTGATCTTGCTGGAGGGCCTGCTGATAATGCAAGTACCACTCGGCCGAGTATCTGAAGACAGTACGTCATTCCGCTCGGCAAAAAAAGTCCGGTCCAACTACACCGGGTATCAGCCGCAGCGTAGATACGCGCGCATTCGGCCAAGTGCGGCTCCGCTCTCGTCGCAGCAACAGGAAAACTAGTGACGAGGATGGGAATAAGTACATACAAATGCCTAACAAGGAAATAAGAACCGCCGAGAGGCCCACTGCAAGAGAGCTCCAATCCTGGGATGTTGCCTCAGACATAATGCTGCGATAGAGGAACAGTTGGCACACAGCAGGGAGAGAGCAGTCCAGAACGACGTGTGGTGGTGGGAAGGGGCGAAGCAACGACCCCGCCTCGAGGCACAACGCAGCAGCCATACCCGGGACCCACCCCCGCTCAACCTACCCCGCACCACAGCCGCAGCCCCCGCACGTAAGTGGCATTTCCGGCCGCCGGAACTAGCGCATTGGGGGGAACCGAAGTGCATTGTGGCGTGAATTGGGGGAAGACCTCACCCCGCAGGTCCGCGCTCTCCGCATCGTCGGGTAGGGAATGGCGACGCGAACCTTGGGAAGCAATCCGTGTAGCCGTCGTGAACCCATGGGAGTGGGTATAGTTCATGGATTAAGCTGTCATCAACCGATAAGGCTTGCGGCTCTGTTGATACTTGCCGAAGGGAGGTTTTCCGGAGTGTGGTGTAGGCGTCTTGACGAGACGCTGGAAGAGAGGTATGCATTAACGTCGCCTTACATGCATCCGTTCCCTCAATCCCGCTCTGCTGTACTTCCATCATCGACCCACACAGGATCCACAGGTGGCTTATCTCCCTGGCAAGTGTTCCACCATGGCCCGCAGATATCCGCAGTTGTGCTCAATGATCCTTCCGTAGAATCATGCGCAAAGACAGGGAGTGCGGAAACATTCCTTCTCTCACCAGCTAGATCAGGCCAGCCCACGCCACAAGCAGAGAGGTAGAGGACTTTGTAAAGCGAAGTATATTCGGGGCTGCTACCGACTCGCTCCAGACGGGCCCTGTTTGGTCAGCGTGTCCAGTCTAGCTCTGTCTCAACGGGCTAAAGGAAGAACAAGAACAACGACGCCTCCTGACACACCCTTTCTGGCGCGTGTCTGGAAAACTAAGCCTGGTGATCGCCACAGCTCACTTGTCTTCCTTCGCATGCACCATCGTGATAGGGCCGTGCGGAGCAAAGGGTCTGTCGGGTTAGCCAAAACGGTAATGCTACGCGCCTGGGCACGTGCTGTGGGCTGGGAGAATACTTTCCATCCCATCCTGTTCCTGGCTGGGCAACCCGCTGCCCCGGAGTAGGGCAGATGCACTCAGATCGACTTGCATATAAGACTTTCGCGGCTGCTGTCCGTCTGTTTCGCAGTCGCCAACTCCTGCCTCTCAAAGCTGCTCTCAATCCCTCTCACGTCTTGACCTTGGATTTTAGTCTCGGTGAGGGCCAGCTATTCCTCGGAATAATTCTTTTGCCTTCTTTGCAACTATGCCTCTTCGCAGAGATATTAGCGTGGACCAGACTACCCGGACCGGCAACAATGACAATTACGCGGATAACCTCGATGTTGATGTTTTGATCGTGGGCGCCGGTTTCGGTGGAGTGTACCTGCTGCACAAGCTCCGCGATGAATACGGCATGAATGTCAAGATATTTGAGGCAGGCAAGGACCTTGGTGGCATTTGGTAAGTGTGCTTTGCCATCTAATTCACGAAGGCCCGGCATTCTGATTGACGACAGGCATTGGAACTGCTATCCCGGTGCGCGCGTCGATTCGATGGTCCCGGTGTATGAATACAGCATTGAGAAGATTTGGAAGGTGAGTAGTCGCTAATACCAAAAACCAGGAGTTCGGTGCTAATGCTATTGCAAGAACTGGACATGGACAGAAAAATACCCCGACTATAACGAGCTGTGCGAGTACTTCAAGTACGTTGACGAGCAACTGGACATCAAGAAGGACGTCGCCTTTGATTCCAAGGTCGTCCACTCACAATTCGACAAGCCCTCTCAGCGATGGATTGTGAAGACTGAGGACGGCCGAACCGCGAGGTCGAAGTTCTTCATCTGCGCCACCGGCTTCGCTGCGAAACGCCACTTCCCTGATTGGCCTGGTCTTGATAAGTTCAAGGGCATTATGCACCATTCTTCTTTTTGGCCTAGAGAGGGTGTGGATGTCACCGGCAAGAGGATTGCTGTTATCGGAACTGGGTCTACCGGTATTCAGATTGCGCAGGAGACGGCCAAGACGGCCAAGACGGTGACGGTGTTCCAGCGCACTCCCAACCTGTGCTTGCCCATGCGCCAGAGGAAATTGACCAAGGAAGAGCAAGAGGCGGATAAGAAAAATTATCCTGAACTCTACAAGTATCGGATGACAACCTTCTCAGGGTTCCCCATGGACTTCGTCCAGCGCAACACTTTCGACGACACCCCAGAGCAGCGTGAAGCCTTTTACGAGGAGCTTTGGCAGAAGGGCGGTTTCTACTTCTGGCTGGGCACTTACAAAGGTTGATTTGCGTCCCTTCTCAAATGATAGAATCGGAGCACGCTAACAGGGGTACAGACATGCTGTTCGACGAGAAGGCCAATGACGAAGCGTACAAGTTCTGGGTTAGGAAGACGAGGGCACGCATCACGGATCCGGTCAAGCGCGACATCCTAGCACCACTCGAAAAGCCGCACCCGTGGGGCACGAAGCGTCCGTCGCTCGAACAGAACTTTTATGAGATGATAGACAAGCCAGAGAACGAGATAGTCGACGTCAAGAGGACGCCGATCGTCGAGGTGACTGAGAACGGCATCAAGACGGCGGATGGCAAGGAGCGCGACTTTGATGTCATCGCACTTGCCACTGGCTTCGATTCGGTAACTGGCGGCATGAAGACGATGGGCCTGAAGGACGTGAGCGGCGTGGATCTGAACGACAAGTGGAAGAACGGCACGTTCAGCCACCTCGGCATGACGCTGTCGGGCTTCCCCAACATGTTCTTCCTCTACGGCGCCCAAGGCCCGACGGCGTTCAGCAATGGACCAAGTTGTGTAGAGTGCCAGGCTGACTGGATCATCGACGCCATGGCGAAGATGAAGAAGGAGGGCATCAGCTACATTGACGCCACAACGGCCAGCGAGCAGGAGTGGCACGACAAGATTGAGAAGCTGAGCAAGCTGACGCTCTTCCACAACGTTGACAGCTGGTATATGGGCGCGAACATTCCCGGCAAGGTCAGGGAGCAACTGAACTTTGCTGGAGGTATCCCGTTGTACACGCAGGAGTGTCGCAAGGCGTTGGACAACGGATTCGAGGGTTTCGTAACGGCCTGAGGAGGATCGAGGGCTCTCCTAGACGGAAGACGGGAAACCGGACCTGGAGCGGGTAGACAATGCTTCTATGGCGATGATTTGTGATGTTGTCTTTGCGTGTAAATAGGATGCGAAATCAGCGACGAAGACTTGCTTTCACATGATTTCATCTCCGCGCTCGGAGCTCGCCCGGCGAATTGCGGGTGCGGCCGGGCTGCCGAATCGCGACGTCATCCGATGTGCATCCTCTCTCATCAGCCGCCGTCTGCTTCCTTGCCCTTCCCTTCGAGGCAACCGCGCTCTTCTCGCCCCAATACTCGCTGCGCCCCTCCATGGCTGTCCACTGTTCATAGCCAGCCATCCTTTCAGTTTGACTATGAGGACGGTCCTCCTGCTCGGCCGCCAATGCCTCCGCCCACACCTGTCCGCCGGCGCTGCGCTGCGCTCTGCCTTCACCGAAGCTAGCCTGCACCGCTCGCTCTTCTCCTCGACCGCCCGACGCGCCTTTGCGCGCCCCTCGTGCTCGTCTCCATCCTCATTCCACCGCAGCGCCCCCCGCGGCGTCGCCGGCCGCACGCTCCTCTTCGCCAGCACGGCGCTTAGCCCGGCTGCCTTCGTCGCGTTATCGCAGAGCAGTAATGATGACGACGAGCGCACCGGCGAACAGCTCATGCTGGAAGCCTCGCGCGCCGAGCTGAAGGAGCAGCTTCCCAAGGCCATCGAACACTCGAAGGGGTTCCGGAAGGGCGTGTACTTCTTCTTTGAGAACTACATCTGGGAGCCGCTGGCCACCGGCTTGCGCTTCGTCCACCTGGTCGCGATATTCGTGCCTGTGATCTTGACTATACCGGCTATCTGGGTGGGGAGAAGAGTGGCCGACCGGGATAATGAGAGGACTGGAACTCTGTGGTGGTATTGGTTTTTGGTAAAGAGTATGGAGAGAGCGGGCGCTGCTTTTATAAAGGTAGGCGAATACAGAAGTGTTGAGGCTAGCTTAGACCTTGCGTGCTGACGCTGAGTTGATTAGCTCGGCCAATGGGCAGCATCGCGAACCGACATCTTCCCCACGGAAATGTGCAAGTACATGTCGTCCCTCCACTCGAACGCGCCGGCCCATTCGCTCCAGCAGACAAAGCAGATTGTCGAGAGGGCATTCGATGGCCGCAGCTTCGAAGAGATATTCGACGAGTTTGACGAAAAGCCCCTTGGCGTCGGAGCCATTGCCCAGGTGTACAGAGCAAAGCTCAAGCCGGATCTCGCTGCGCTCGTGGAATCGGACATCGACCAGCCCCAAAACCTCCGCCAGAAGCTGAAGAAGAATGTCGATGCGACTTTGAAGAGTACCCCCCGCCGCGTACCTTCTTCCTATGTCGCCATCAAAGTCCTGCACCCGCACATTGAGAAGATTGTCCGAAGAGACTTGCGCATAATGTCGTTCTTCGCTCATATCATTAACGCCGTTCCTACTATGGAGTGGCTCTCCTTCCCCGACGAGGTCAAACAGTTCGCTGAGATGATGAGGCTGCAGTTGGACCTGAGAATTGAAGGCGCCAACTTGACCATCTTCCGCCAAAAATTCAAGGAGCGCACTACCGCTTGGTTCCCTTTTCCGTATAATGAGTACACCACTCGCCAGGTACTTGTCGAAGAGTTCGCCAACGGAGTTGCCCTGGAAGATTTGCTGCAATATGGAGGTGGACCATACAGGAAAGAAATCGCCGATGAGGGTCTAAATGCCTTCCTTCACATGGTATTGATTGACAATTTTGTGCATGCTGACCTGCATCCCGGGAACATCATGGTTCGATTCTACAAGCCCGAAGCCCCTGATATCCCTACGTTCAAGTCACGGAAGACCCCGGAATCCGTTAACAACTCGACTGATGTCACCGAAGAAGTGATAACGCGCTTGAAGCCTTTAAGAGGCAAGCGCCAGGAATGGCACGCTGAACTTCAGCGGCTGGACAGTGAGGGCTATCGTCCTCAGCTTATCTTCATTGATACCGGTCTTGTCACGGAGCTTAACGATAAGAACCGCAGGAATTTCCTCGACCTCTTCAAAGCTGTGGCAGAATTCGATGGCTACCGCGCGGGCCACTTGATGGTCGAGAGGTGCAGACAGCCTGAGGCAGTCATTGACAAGGAAGTTTTTGCATTGAAGATGCAGCACTTGGTGTTGAGCGTCAAGAGCCGCACTTTTGCCCTGGGTAACATCAAGATTGGCGACATTCTGAACGACGTCTTGACCATGGTCAGACAACACCACGTCAGACTTGAAGGTGATTTTGTCAATGTGGTTCTGAGTATTCTTCTGCTCGAGGGTATCGGGCGGCAGATCGATCCCGAAATGGACCTTTTCGCTGGGTAAGCTCGTTGCTCATTGTGATCTGCAACATTTGCTAATATCGTCGTGTTATAGCGCATTACCTATCCTGCGGAAACTTGGTGCGCAGAGTGGCAGAGGTATGGTTCGCGGCGCCGACTTCTCGATGCTCAAGGTTTGGGCAGGATTGGAAGCTCGCAGTTGGCTTCGGGCTTCCGTTGAAAGTGTAAGTACCAATTACCTCACCATCTTATCATGGGTTGATGCTAATGTTAACAGGTTGAGGCTTGCGTGAAATATGATCTCCTCTCTCCTAACATTTAATTTGTTTCACCTCTCAGCAAAGACAGTCTTCTAGGCATTATCAGGCGTTCATGGTGTTGTTTTCAGCAATGAGATGGGTTGGACATTGGGAAGAGTTGCATGAGTGTATTATAGAGAAGCATACGAGAGAAGACATGGATTTCGCCTCCTTCTGATTCGCTTCGCTGTTTGCAGTCCAGGAAGGGACTACTGGCTGGGAGCAATCCACTAAGATATGCCACTGGTAGGTTGGCAGTCCTTTGTGCAACTGCAACAGGGTGGTCCGAAATCAACGTTCGGACGACTACTTTCAACTCGTAGTGCCTTCGGCAACTGGCAACGCTACGTAGATCGACCAGCTCACCGGCATCGGATTTGCTGTGCTGCCATGATGACGACTTTAGCGTTAGTCAGTGCAGAGCAGCTTTCCGCGATTGGCAGCCGGGGAGCCATGCACGCGTGTCGATCCCGTCGACATCATTTTCGCTCAATCCAGCCACCATGATCCCCACATCATAACCCAGATCGATCACCCATCCGGCGTCCGAGCACATCGACCTTCTCTCTTTGCGTTCAAAGAAAAGCGCGTACCAGCCGCTTTGGTCATCAAGAGCGGGAAAGCATTAGTGCGAGCGCCTCTTTCCCAGTCCAGATCTGGGGCCGGCCTTGTGGAGTGTTTACAGCCGCATACGTCATTCGCGCCGCGCTGGCTTATCCGTGGATTGGAACAATTGCTGGACGCCCATGCACACTTTGATCGAACACCTTGTCATTGCCTGTGTTTGGCATAAGCGCTGGGCCTTCTGTTAGATTTTACCGAGGGAGAGGGAACGAGCTGCGCGTGCTTTGTGTATCACAGCAGCTCGAACAGGCAGCCATCAAGACAGACACACGACTCTCACGCCTGTTCGCCCACAAACACCCCGACTTTACACTTCGCCGGGAACAGTGCATACTCGAGGGCTTGTGCTCTTCAAAACAGTCTTTCCTGTTTCTTGCCCCACGACAGCCTTCTCTTACCCCTACCCTCATCCCTCCAACATGGCCGACAACACTGATCCCCCCCGCCCCGGCGCCGTCTACAAAGACCTCCTCCCCGCGCCACTCCCATCCGACACAACTGCCACGACTGGCGACCCAACGCAGATACAGGAATCGGCTTCCACCCTCCGCGACGAACCCACTCTCTCCCACTCGCTCGCCATGCAAGGAGACCCTGAAGCCAACGAGAAGGGCCTCGCGCAGAAAGATCACGACGAGGAAGTCGTAGACCTTGGGTGGAACGAGCCGAAGGAGATTGTCGCGGAGCCGCTGGTGGGTGGGTTGGAGAACGAAGAGTTGTGGATGTTGGTGCGGAGGTTTAATAAGGTAGGCTTTCTCCTCTGAGAGAGTGGGAAAAGCAGGGTCTGTGAGCTGATGGTAGCTTGGAATTCAGCAAATCTATCATGTCAAGGAGTATCCGCACCCGGTCCCGGGGAATCTGGATTTGAACATCGCGGACGAGGAGGAGTTTAGCCCGGATAAGTTGAGGGCGAATGTGGAGAGGTTGTATATGACGGTGGTGAGTACTCGGCGGTATATCTTGGTGGTCAAGGGGCCATTGCTGATCAAAGTGTCAGATTATTGGGTTCTTGGGTGGCGGCAAGCAGATTGCAAGATTGAGAAGCTGGAGGGAGACGAGGAGAACTGCATGGTTCTGCACCGTAAGTCCCCATTCAGGCTTTTAGTTAATTTGCCGTTTTGCTGATCGTCCCGCAGGCCTACTTCATAGCGTGGGCTTTTGACTTCCTGGTTCCTTTGTTTACTGCAACACTGATCGCACTCATCGCGTACCCGCCGTCGCGGGGGTTTCTCTTCCCACCAGCGCCCATAGCTCTTGTGAATGGCAAGACGGGAGGCGTACAGAAGCCCAAGGCGGGCGTACTCGGTAGCCATGACAGCGCTACGGGAGCACCTGAGAACCATAAGGGAGAGGCAGTCGAGCAGGAGGCCAGCAACTTCGTCAATGGCATTGCCTCTGTCACCCTCAGCAGCGTCGCTGGCAAAAATCCCCAGTCAGATCCCACGGAGGAGAATGGAGGTGCTGCACCTCAGGATTCAGTTGTACCGGACCCCACAGCCATCGCGACGGAAGCAGCCAGTGCGAAGGAAGCAGCTGGCGGGGCCAAGCCTGATGCTCAACATGACAAGACCAAGGTGCCTATGGAGACGGCTATGTGGTCGAAGATGAGGCCTGTGATGCACGCTATTGCCGAACTCACGGACACATGGGAGCGCTTTGGAAAGTAAGGCTCATCCTACGGACCATATAGACCGCAAAGAAACCACGAGGGCTAACATCTTCATCCAGCGCCCTCTCACCCACCCCACCCTTCCCCAGAAACATCTACCGCCTCCGGCTCGCCGCGCTGGTCGTCCCAGTCCTCCTAACCTCTCTCTTCCTCTCCTCCTACCTCTTCATGAAAGGTGTCACCTTCAGCACAGGCTTCCTCTTCTTTGGCGACCCGATCCTCTCGCGCGCCCTGACCTGGCTCAACTCGCACTTCCCGCACTGGCAGCGCCTGCTCGAGATCCGCAACACGCTGCTCAAGGGCGTGCCCACCAACGCCCAGCTCACCCTCACCCTACTGCGCATCGGCGAAGCCAACAAGGCGCCGCTACCGCCCCCACCCACCTCCACCATCGGCGCCCACCCTCCCCCTCCCGACGCGCCCGCCGCCGTCACCGACCAGCACCTGCGCGCCACCGGCGCCGACCCCCCGCTCAACGCGACGCCCGCCGAACTCGACGCCGCAATCGCCGAGCACGACGCCTCCGTCGCGCGCGAGACCGCCGGGCAGGACATCGATGCGGGGAAGGACAAGGCCCACGGCAAGAAGGGCTCGCGCATCCTGAACTTCTTCCGCGGCACGACCAAAGGCGTCGTCGAGACGGCCATCGGCGCCGACAAGGTCAAGGCGAAGACGGGCTCGACGCCCGCAAAGGACCGGCTCGGCGTCGTCCAGCGCGTGGGCGTCGACGGCAAGAGGAGCGGGCCGGTGAGCTTCAGGGCGCGGTATCATGGCAAGAAGGGCGCGGTTTATATTACGACCAAGGCGACGATTCCGTGCGTGGCGTTTAGTACAGATAGTAAGGTTGTAGAGAAGGGCGCTGGTGGAGAGGATGCTGGTGCGGCTGAGGATGGCGTGCATCCGGCGTGGAGCGTCCCTGTTGCGGAGATTAGAGAGTTGAAGAAGGTGGGTGGGTATGGGTGGAAGGCGAAGCTGGTGGTTGGCTGGGCGATGGGTAGGGAGGTGACGGATGGACTGGAGATCACGGATAAGAGGGGTGCGGTATGGAAGGTCACGGCGCTGCCGTTGAGGGATGAGTTGTTCAATCGATTGGTGGCCATGGGTGGGCAGAAGTGGGAGGCTTGGTAGATGGTAGTTGCTACTGGATTATATGTCTATTCTTAGGGGGTGCTAGACGGGGCCTTCATTCTTAGCGGTGTGTGAGCTGGCGTCCAGATTAATGAAGACGATTATACTCATTCGAGACGAAGACGGCAACAAAGTGGAATATTGGACTGTCTCCCTGCGAATTAGGGGTTGAGTGGATGATAGTAATGTAGCAGTGGAATCATACAATTACAGCATACCTAATTCGGTCAAAGATTTCTCCCGTGCAATCATGAATATCAAGTAAAGCGTCTATCCCGTCTTCTCTTTTCTTCGCCAGACCCTTCTACCATGAGTAGATATTGCTGAAATCATGTTCCTACGAAATTTGGTCAGCAATTCATGTCCCAGGTTTAGAGATATCATCTCTCAAACTCACCTTGATATAATCCCCGCCCTTCTCCGCCCACTCCGCTTTGCTCACCCACGCCTTTCTTGACTCTGAATTCCTTGCCCACCTTGCAGCACCTCTCCATGCATCCAGCACGGGGTCCTTCGCCTTTCTTACAACTAACTGCGCCTCGACCGGCAGGTATGCGCGCAATTCATTCCTCAATCTCTCCTCAAATCCCTGGAAAAGCGTGTTTCCACCCGTCAAGAAAACGTCCTTCAAGACATCCTTCTGCTTCGGATGATCGCCCAGACGCTCCGTCAAGATACTAGCTGCGATCTCCACGATGCCAGCTTGATCAAGGCCGGCGATGCTGGGTTGAAAAACGACTTCGGGGACACGAATGCGCTCGACGTTGAGGTGGATCTGGTGGGCCTCGCGCTGAGACTCTGGATCAAAGGAGTAAGGGCCGTGGGCAAAGGCGTGTACGAGCGACTTGGTCCAGTCCATCTGTGCTTCGCGAGTGCTGTCCTCGGTGAAGTTGGGGTCGTGTTTTAGCAGCTGAGTTTCGATGGCTTTGAGGGAGGTGTTTAGGTCCTCTTCCTCCTCGTCGTCACTACCTTCACCAGTAGCGATGGTGCGGTAGACGCCCCAGTCAGCGTCGTCGGCGCCGAAGGTGTCCTCGTCGGCACCACGACGACGCTTCTTTGTGGGGTTGTCGGAGGCAAGATTGGCGATGCTCTTCATACGCATCTGTGCGGCGAGAGATTTGCGGTTGCCTAAGTCGGCCTTGAGGCGTTCGCGGTCTTTAATTTTCTGGATGATTGCCTGGAATGATGGTCAATTATTATGCCCTTTACAGTAGGGCTAAGAAACATACCTGACGAGCTGTTCTTCTCTCCTCAATCCATGTCTCAGGATCGTTTTCTCTGCGCTCATTGTCTAGGCGCTCTTCCTCCGCAATTCTGGCCTTCTCGCGCTCTTTTTCTGCCTTGGCACGCTGTCGAGCTTCGTAATTCGACTTCATCAGCCTCTGCTGGCGCTTCTGCTTCAGTCCTTCCTCGTCGAGCTGGTCATCCGGAACTTCCACCAAGGGGAATGTCGGCGGCTCATTCTCCTCCTCTTCCAGGTCGCCAACGTCTTTATTTCTGGCCTTGCGAATGGACTTGTCCAGCTCCCTGATCCTCTTCTCCAACTGCGCCTCATCATCAAAATCTTCACCCTCCAGGATGCGCTTTGCCTCCTTCTTGGTGGTTTCCAGCAGCCTGGATTGCAATTCCTTGTAATACGCGAGCTCCTGCTCCTTCGCAATAAGCTTCTCAAGCCTCATCTTTGCCGCCTGCTCCTGCAACCGTCTGCCGCTTTCCTTGCGCTTCTCAGCCGCCCGCGCCAGCTCTTCCTCTGTTTTCTGCACCACGACTTGCTCTGTATATGGGAATTGAATGACGTGGTCCCGATCTTCCAACCCAGTCCACTCCAGGTATTTGCTGACTTCGCCGTCGAAGTCTTGCGATACGTAGCAGTGTTCACGCACAAGGTCCTCAGCTTGGATATCGGTAAGCTTGCCAGGGAAGGTCGGGTATTTCAGCCGGAGCAGCTTTTGAAGGAACTCGGCGCTCTGGAATCGGCCCCAGTTGATGCGGGTGGCGTGAGTAAGCATCGCTTTCGACTCGATGACGGGGATGAGGTGAGTGGAGGTGTAGGACGAGGAGACGACGAGACCATTCTTGCCGTTGTTGTAGTTGTAGGAGAAGAGGGAGTCAATGCCGAAAGCAGCGGAGGGCGCGCCGTAGAGCTCGAAGAGGATTTCCGACATAGCTGGGGGAGGCCTGCGGTTAGCATCGCCGCCGTACAAATGGGGGTAGCGCACGCACTCCTTCGCGAATAGCCCAGGTTCGCGACGGGCTCTGTCATGAGGACGGGGCGATTGATTCCGCCGTTGGACCCGTCGATGCCCATCTTGATGAAGACGTAGTCCAGCACACCCTCCATCGCGTCCCAGTTGTTGATGATGTTCGTCCCGGGCTCGTAGACGTTCTTAGCTTGGCCGCGCGCGGTGCCGTCGGCGTAGACCTCGTTGCCGATGAATTGGAAGGTGGTGTTGAGCTTGCGATCCCTGTAGCGCGCCATCATCGGGGCGACGGAGAGGCGTGGGTTCTCATCGAAGTCCCAGCCGGCGCGTACGGCGGACGAGCCTGCATCACAGCTGTGTTAGTACAGAAAGTCGTAGAGCGGAACAGGAGCTCGGCGTACCATTGTCGATGACGATGGCGGTTCTGGAGTCGCTGCGGTGGTAGCCCTCGGTGTCGACCTCGCGGATGCCTTCGAACGGGGGGTCTTTGATGGACCATATCCTTTCAGGACTCGGTTTCGCGTTGCGCATGTCTTGCGCGGCGCCGGTCGAGTCGGGCTGAACCATGGTGTCGACGCTGGAGATGTGTGCTTGGGGCGGACAGATGTGCAGAGGCTATGTCATGGTCTGCGTGGGCGGGGCGAGGCGTCACGGTTGCAAGGGCTGGGGCGGGCGCGGAGAGTTGCAAGCAAGCAGAAAGCTAAGGTATCTCAGGTGTCTAAAGTCCGGAGGTGCTCCACAAAGCACCAAGCGCCGCAGATCGTCAAGCTTCCTCCCAACCAACCCCTGCTCGACCGACTGCGGCTACAAACGCCAAAATGCCCACCATGTCAATTGGTCTCGCCCAAGAATCAAAGAGCCGCCGGGGACCGTGCCCATGGAAATGTCTGTAAAGTTTCACCCCTCCTCGCGCTTGTTCCTACTGCTCCACCGGGTCCTTGAGACTGTCCGTGGCTGCAGGTCCTGTTAGCGAAGTCACATGGGCTAGAACAGAAAACCAACCTTCAAGATGGAAGAGCACATTGGACTGGTAGTTCTTGAACATCTGCGCGACCAGCTCGACGTTCATGTTCTGGATGTTGATTTCCTGTGAGCGTGTTAGGATGATTATCGGGGGCTCCTAAGGAGCAAAGCATACCTGAAGGTTCTTGTTCAGGACCATGACCGCCTCATTCAGTTTCTCCTGTCGACATGCATCAGGACACAATCTGTCGGGGCTTACTTCACGATACTGAACGTACGACATTGGTGATGATGCGGCCGAGCAGTAGACTCTGCTGGTGCTCGTGAGGGCTTTCCTGAGCCGACCGTCAGATCTAGTTATATCCCGCAGCAGCAGTCCGTCACCTACCATGGTCGCAGGCTTGTGGAATGTCGTGGGCTTTGGGACAGGGTTGCTTGTCGGTCTTGCGTTTGTTGATCTGCCCGATGCCCAGCGGACGGACAGCCCTACACAGGACGCGCATGAACATCGCCCTAAAGCCGCTAGGCCCGATACGGCATGCGCGCGGGAGCTCCAGTGGCAGCTGTCCGCGCAGCGTCTGCTCCAGCTCCCTTCACAATTCTACCTCCGCCGCATCCTGAGCCTCACAGCACACCTCCATCATGGCGCCCATAACTCACAACCCGACTGAGCTGGACCACCAGGCCCTCCTCGACCGCCTCGACTTGTTTCGCGTCCACAAGCCGTTCCGTAACCCCAGCTGGAAGCCGCCGCAACGCCGCAACAAGAACGTCAAGCAGATCATCTCCGAGGCCCAACGCAAGGAAGCCTCCGTTATGGCTACTCAGAACAACAGCGGCAGCTCCACACCTGCCGTCGCTGGCGGCACGGGCTCCGCGACTCCAGCGAACGGCTCGAATAGCGCGTCGTCAAACATC
Organism: Macrophomina pseudophaseolina; assembly: GCA_022204955.1. Lineage (NCBI taxonomy): Eukaryota > Fungi > Ascomycota > Dothideomycetes > Botryosphaeriales > Botryosphaeriaceae > Macrophomina > Macrophomina pseudophaseolina. The sequence goes on from JAJJID010000017.1 coordinate 98,169, forward strand.
GCTCAGGCAGCCCAGAACCTCTCGGCCATGGTGCTGGAGAAGAATGGAAGAGCAGCAGCCGGTGCGTCAACAGGACCGGCAGTTACATACACAAATATCGAAGCTCCGCCGAGCTTGCAGGTCAAGCGCAAGTACTGCGATGTCACAGGCTTGCCAGCGGCGTATACCGATCCCAAGACGCGGCTGCGGTATCATAATGCGGAGATTTTTGCCAACATCAGGATGATGGCGCAGGGCACGACGGAGAGCTACCTTGCCGCGAGAGGAGCCCACACCGTACTGAAGTAAAAGGCACCCTTGTGGGTGAGCACAACACCACTGCACCGAGCGCATCTGGTGCGTGCAATGTTGAGATGGGCACTACGTCGGAGCTTGACATGTCGACAGGCGCGGCCATCAAGCATCAGGACAATTACAAGCATATCAAATCATACGAAGGCATGTTCGAACCACAAAGTCAAGCCCCTTCCACCCGCCCTGCCCCTCTCGAGACAGGGTTCAAGAAGACGCTCCGGCTTAATCGGGATCGTGTTTTGGTCTTCGCCCGAAGGTAGCAGGGTACCGAAGCCTCATGGATCGAGACTTCAGTTACAGCAGAAAACAGGTTCATGCTGTTGCCAAGGCGGTGTTCTGTTGGAAGGCAGCGATTTGAGGTACCAATCCTGTGATATTAGTTCTGGTAATGATTGAAAGATACCCAGAAGCGCATATTAATCCCCAATGACTTCCTTGAAGTGTGATTTGCGACGGCGCTGGCTCCAACTCTGGCTGATCCAACTGAAGTCTGGAGCTGATGGACGTTGAGAATCACGCTCCACTGTACTGAGTATGCTGATCAAGTAGGCCAGGAAGCTCTTCGCTGAGACGACTAACATGTACATCAATGCTGTTGTCTGACCTCGATGCAGCTTCCCGGGTGGCGTTGGGGAAGGTTGATGTGGCGGGACAGCGGCAGGCATCCGCGCACAATCTTTTTCACTGCGGCAGACTACGCGCCAAGCAACGCGCGTGCGCCGCGCCCCGTGCCTCGTACCTCGCGCTAGTGTGTGAAAGGCCACTCTAGCTGCAGATCATCTCGAATGCCAGACAAACGCCAGACTTCCCATCTTACCTTCGAGACCACCAGTCGCGTGCTGCGCAAACCCGATTTCTCCGTGTCTTCCTTGACTGTCTTCGCTTCTATCCTTCCTTTCGCACACCGTATCGCATTTGAACAGCCGCCACAATGCCGTCTTTCTGGCTTAGCGACTCGCAAAGTACGCCCAGGCATCCCCATCCCTCTCTGCGCCGCGAGCTTCCGCATGCCCCTTCCGCCGCCATGAACAACATACTAATATTCGACCACAGAAATCGGAGTCGCCTTCTGCTCAGGGGGTAGGTACGACTGGATCCATCGCACCCAATTCACAGCACTCCCACCGCCGCCGAACGCCGTCTCGTGTAATAAATGTTCCAGAAGTTTGAGAGTTGAGCTCTGACGTGGTGAATTTTTGCAATACAGGCGGCTTCTTCCTCCTAGCTGGCGTAATCATGTTCTTCGATAGAGCACTGTGAGTCTACCGAGCATCCGCGCTCATACAACCTCCAGCATAAACAGACAGCTGACGCCGCTCTCCGCAGGCTAGCAATGGGCAACGTACGTCCCCGCCGTGAGATCGCTATCGTCCATACCACACTGTCTGACAAACCGTCAATGTAATAGATCCTCTTCATCTGCGGTCTCACCCTCCTTATCGGCCTCCAAAAGACGCTCCTATTCTTCGCCCGCCGCCAGAAGATCGCCGGCACCGCCGCCTTCCTCACCGGCATCCTGCTCATCCTGATGCGCTGGCCCCTGATTGGCTTCGTCGTCGAGCTATACGGCATCTTCGTCCTCTTCGGTGACTTCTTCGCGACGATCGCTGGGTTCATCAGGCCGGTCCCGTATATCGGTCCGTATGTTGCAGACGCGTTGGAGAGGATCTCAGGGGGAAGAAGGAATGCCGAACTGCCAGTTTGAAAGGCAGGGAAGGAAAAGTGGGATAGGAAAAATACGTCGGGAGATCGAGGAGAGAATAGAGCAGGGAGCCATCGAACGGTATGCGAATGGTGAAATGATGAGAATGATGATGTCGTTAGGTGTAAGACTGTGCAAGTCGGGGAGCTGTTTGAGACTAATGAATGGACGAATATGGTGTATGAGAAACACGAGGCGTTGCAGGTAAATACGAAATATACTAATTGTACCCTGAACCGATTTCTAGCGGCATAACCCCAACTTAGCTCTCTGTCCTTACGGCACCTGTGTTTGCTACTTCCCCGCCCTTCTTGCTCTCGTTCTACAAAACCTTGTTCAGTCAAAGGAAACCGGCAACGCCAAGAGGGCAGAGATGAGGATCTGAATGGGTGTAAAGTATCTATGGAATATAAGTGTAGGCAGACTGCCTGATTTCTAGACCTCGTACACCTCTAACACTTCTGTCGAGGCAGCTCGGTCGCCCCCCAGTTTATATTTCAGAGAGCCTCCCAGCTGAGGCCGTCGTGGTACATGATATCATGTGGAATGGGGCACGGCCTGCAGAACCCAGCCATCAAGCCCTTCCGGCAACGGTCTAGGCACAGATCCGCAATATCAATCAACTCCAGAACAGCCGGTCGAAAGACCGTACACGTAACGATCTAGTGGATCTATGACTTTCCAGCGTTGATTGCAATGATTGACATTTTCCAAGCGCCGGGGGCCAACTCTGACCGGCATATGAAGGACGTCCTCTGTTCCGGCTCCTTGATGCCATCTTCCCAGTGCTTGTAGGGAGTTACCACCGGCATATCGGGAAGGGCTTGGTGCATGCCTTTCCATACCACTCACTTGCGCTTTTCTTGAGCAAGTAGGCTTAGTTCCGCACACCTGAGCATACAATCGACGCAACGCCTGGCTGCGTTTCGCGAGCCAAATGCAGTTGAGGATCGCTAGTTGAGTAATTGCACTGTCGGAAAATTTAGCCAGCGCTAACTTTATTACAGCTGGAAGGGAATAGAAAAAGGAAAGAAAAAAAAAAGAGATAGAGAAGGGGGGAGTTTGGGTGGGATAATGGTAGTTCCAGAACAATTTTCCGCGGCTATCCACTCCGTATATCATTCTGTACTGTATCTCGACTGACATTGGTCGCCGGAGCGTGTAAGATCCAATCGGGGCTGATGAGCCACAACACTCTGCGCGCCGAGCGCGAACGAGTGCTGGTGCAGCTGCTCAATATGATTCAGGTCCCTCGATCCTCTAGACTTTAGTGGCAATACCTTTAGCCACGACTCGCTAGCCTCGACCATCACTGCCGTCAAATCGTACTCGTCTAGCAGCACGACGATGTCCTCGAGTTCGTCGATGGCTACGGATTGGGCATTCTCCTTGCCATGCAGGATCATCCAGACCAGCCCTATGGCTCTATTTTCATCGTCATGCAGATATCACGGGACCAGAGTGCATTGCCCTCTTTGAAGCGCGGGCCAGATATGGCGCGGAAGACGGGCGAGGCGGCTCCAATAACGGAACTATTGATGAGAATGTGGTGTCGTCTTCAACGGCCTCTACAACCTGTTTCTTCGCCTTCTTAATCTTTTTCTTTTCTTGTTCTTCTTCCCGTTGGCGCCTTGACCTCTCTCGCTGGTGTCAACGGGCGCCGCCGTGGTCTCCATTGGGGAAGGGGGGCAGGCCCAGGTTGGTCAGAGATTCTGAAGCAGAGGTACTCTCGATACTATCGTAGTCCATACTGTCAGCGGGTGCCGCAGCCGCAAGATTGCCATTCGAAATGCTGCAGGAGAAGGGCTGCGGGTGGCGGTCGGGTAGGCAAAGAGGTGGAGAAGGCGCGCGAAGGAAGTAAGCACACTGAGCTGGTAGAGCCGGAAACAGTATTCACGCCAGTGGTCCAGCTTCAGACAGTTTTTGAAGAATATTCAAGTGTCGTAGAGACCCGGAATGTCAAACTTAGGAGCGGGTCCCTTTGAGAGACTTGTCTGAGCGCATCCTAGCTGTATGCAGGAATCTGAGAAGGCGGGAAAGCACCAACAGAATGTTCTTAGGGAAGATAATCAATCCTGAATTGATAGATATCTTCAAAGAAAGGATATTCTTGTCTTACCATCCAGCTGACGAAGAATAATGCAGATTTATGACTGACCTGCCAGCGTTCCCCAAGAAAGTATCCTTCGCATGACGAATGGAAGGACCTGGTGCCTTGTTCATTACTTGTGCTCTCCTATATTGTCTGAAATAATGCTAATGATAGCTCCTAAGCTATTTGTAATTCTCCATATCGAGTATTGCTATGTTGAGTTGCCATGAGGAACGCGGCATGGTTTGTTAGAAGCTCGACCCGTGCTCCTGGCGCAACCCACACGCAACCCCCCGGATCTTCTTGAATCTCTTTTCTACTTGAATAGCGAGCTAAGCGCGTAGGTATACCCCTATTCCATCATTATCGTTGCTGAAACCAAATATGCAGTCGTTACAGATGCCTGATAGATCAAGCCACCAACCGTCCCAGATTTTCCGCAAACGTGAGCTGCTTGTCCACTCTCCCGCTTTTTGAACCGCTTCTCCAGTAGCCATAGCCGACGATTATGTTGGTTTGCTTATCCGGTTCGAATATGTGGCTGCAGCTTTGCGTGAAGGATTCAGCGAATAGTCGCACGCGTTTTTAGCACCCAGCATACTCATTCAAACAAGACTCGCTGAAAGAGCATCTCGGTTTGATACAAGTTACCAATTCCAAGCTGACCACTTCTTAGAGCCTCGAGTAGACCTCATAATTCTCTCCATCATGTTTCACTAGAGTCAATTCATCGTAAGCGGCAGACTGCACCATGGGATTTCGAGTCAGTCAGCGTACCCAATCTGTTCCAAGTAAGTGCAGGCTTCATATTGATCAGCCTCGCAGATTTCGCTAAATATGGCTTACGGTAAGAGGTAAATATCTCGAGTGACGCTTCCGAAGGCGTCCGGAGCGTCCAGCAGATAGGACACCACGAGGAAATCCATCCACTTCCGTTATTCTTAACAGTCCTTCCTCGCCGGAGCAATATCATTCTCAGCCAAGCCTCACTCATACCTCTCGAAGCTGCAGTTAGGTCATACTTGTCGACAACACGCGCGAGTTTGAGTGGACTAATCGAGGGGATGAGATTGGTCCTCATGAAGCAAACGGCAAACGATTTTGTATGGCGCTTGCGACGTCCTCCAGAAGGTAAAATGATTTCGGATTGGTCGTGCAGTGCAATATTGAGTGTATTTCCGAGACAATGAAGTATGAATTGTAGTGCGGAGTCGAGTTGGATGGAGGGTGAAGTAAGAAGTGTGGAGTGAAATGATGAAAAGGAGAAAAATATGACGGAGTCCTGCCGTACTCATCATCCATTTATTTCGTTCCTTCCTGCTCTGAATAGCTTATGACTTGGGGAAGAACATATTAAATCAAGCCCCCTTATTTTTTTTTTATTGTGTATGGGACCGAATTTTGGAACAACCCTATCCATTTGCTACTCTAACCCCGGATGCTTAGCTTCCGCTTGGTTATTTAGGAATAATACCGCTTTAGGGAAACACAATTCGACTCTCTGAAGGACTAAGGGGATGGGAAATGGATGAAATGGGAATGGTAAATTGGCAAACGTCATGTGCATATGTTGCAGCATGTCTGACCGGGTCGGAGCTCTTCAATATCTTCTCCATACACGCAGCCCTGAGCCAGCCACCACCCTCTCAATCCGTCGCAACACCCTCACCCCTCTTTCTCTCATGCTGCGGATCCCAGCCCTTCTGTTTGTCAACCCTGTCACCCAAACCCTCCTTCCCGCCCTTCACCTCATCCTGCGACTCAAAACCGGTGCTGCGGGTCGGCTTCGCCTGGTAATCGGGCTGCCTTGCGGGATGGTCATCTCCGGTCTTGTGCTCTTCCTGGGAAGCGTTTGACTGAGGATCAGTGTTGGGCGAGTCCTTGCGGGTCTCTGCGGAGATGCCGTCTGGCTGGTTGGCCTTGGGGTTGCTGCCCATCATTTGCTCCTTTTGCCGCAGTGGCGAGGTTGAGAGAGCGCGAGGTCCGGTCCGGAGGGGAGCAGTAAGCAACTGTTGAAGGGGCGCCCCGAGCGCACATTTGCGAATGCTGAACATGGCGGACGTCGGTGTTGCGAGTGGAGAGTTCAAAGGTAGGTCGCCGCTGATATAATGGGCTTTCTTGTGCGGTGAACTTTCTCAACGGAGATATTTTTTTACTGCGCGTCTTGGATGTAGCTAAGGACCCTGAAGTGCTTCCCTTTTAATCTTTCCCAGGGTTCTGGGCGTATGGTGTCGATTGTTGGAGATGGGTGTCCGTGTAAGGTTGGCGTCATGTGCCGCAAGCGACGGGGTATGACGTGCATCAGGAACGCTCCACGCCCAAACACGCCAAACTGCGGAATATCGATATCTGCCCACGGAATCAAACCATACAGAACGGGAACTCGACACAGTTCTTTGACCACGGCGTCCGCGGGAACGATGACAACGGTCTTGAGAAATTTCGCGACAAAGCAGGTAGAGGCAGTCTGCGGCCGCAGCGACCAGGTCCGCTCTGCGCATATTGACATCTCGACTTTGACCGCGACGGTGGCAACTATCAGACGACAGCGGCGAAAATATGGAGGCGCTGATGTGGATAGGCAAAATTGATGAGCGCGTCGGTCGGCAATTCCTCTGGGTATCCTCAGAGCGACCACAGGCTGAGTCGCAAGTGGCGACGAGCATAACGAAGATCATTAACGCCCACGACGTGATCAAGGTGGCCGAAATGACATGGTGCGGTAGCGGTATTCATATAATGCACGGTGTTATCGTCCAGGTAGCGAAGAGCGAGGTTCTCTGCCACGAATTCCGCGGCGTTGTTGACTTCGTCCGGCCGGCTGTAATTCAAGGGTTTGAGATGCAATCCATGGAAAAACTCCATCTCGTTGCTTTAACCCTTAAAATTTCCACTCTGGGCCCGTGAAGCGCGGATCGCCGCAAGAAATGCATGTCCGCGACCAACACGCCCCGATACAAAGCCACCAGCAATGAAGCTATCGAAGGGAGCAATTGTGACCCAGCGTACTTCGAAATAGTTCCCAAACTGAATTAGCCGCCTCACTCAGGGTCTCTTTCTGACGTCACAGGATCGTATTTTGGCAGGGATGTCCGGACGTCATCCTCGCGTTAGTAGTGCACCATTCTGGGAGAACTTCAGAATATTGATCTCAAACCCTCCCACCCCAGTCATTCCCCTCCACCCATCCGTCAGCCAGTAAACATGGACGACAAACCCAACTATCCGCGCGCCCCCCAGGTCTCCTTCGGCAAAGCCGTCGCCATCGGCCTCGGCGCCGGCGCCATTGGCGCCCTCAGGTATCTACACATCCACCTCCATATGCCCATCCAGTGAAACCGCTGACAGTTAATGAAGTATGGTCGCCTCCTCCAAGGTCGAGCAGCTCCTGCTCACCAACCGCCCCAACTCTTACGTCCCCGCGACCACCTCCTCGCGCCTGCTCGGTGTGTCCTCTGCCGCCTCCTCTCGGCACCCGGACGCCCTCAACCACTTCCACCACTTCTCCATGGCGCTGTTAACTGCACCCGTCCGCGCCGTCATGTCGTACTACGGGGTCATTGGCCCGATAGCGAGCTTGATGTTTTTGCCGCTACGGATTGCGGTCGACCAGGTGTTTGAGATCGGAGCGGGCGCCAGCGCGCTGCCGTGGACATGGCCGATTAATGAACAGTGGGTAGATGTGGTGCATAAGGCTGTGTTTGCGTTTGGGGTGGGGTACTTGACGGACTTGTGGGTGAGGGGGGTAAATTGGTTTAATGTTTGAGCGGGAAGGAGTTAGTGTATTGTGTTTGCTAGCTCGGATGAGCTATACTAGTTGAGGAAGCTTCGAGCAGCTTGTTTCATTCCCGAAATCAGACAGTGCCCCACAGAGAGCTTTTGAGGCAGATCTAGATACGGTAAGACGCAGCCAGGTCTCGGAGACCCTGAGCAGATGCTGAGATCGTATCATGCCGCACTGCTCTCGGAACCTCATCCGTACTTCAATCGCGACAGCTTACTCTACTCTCCTCGAAACTTCCCAATGCAGTCCAGAAAGCGGCATTGAACTTGGTCGAGCTCCATAGTGTTTGCGTGGTTGAAAGTTGTGTGTAAATGCTGTAGCAATCCAGTGTCGTGGTTGTAAAACAAGCATTGTCCGATCGATACTGCCCAATCCATCTTGAAGAACTCGGTAAGATTAGGAGTGTGACTGTGGAGGGCGGATTTTGCCATTACTCGACCTCCACAGCAAGGTTTAATTCGATTGCCTCATGTTTGCATATGCCAAATATACCCGTGATAAAACCGTTGACCAGCAGATTCTGAAAATCGGCTCCCGCTCGTTTAAATGGTAGTGTTGCTTGCTTTTGTTTGCCCAGGCGAAAAAGTCATAGTTTAATCACCTCATTCTACGTCTCACGAGACCTGATCCTTCCGCCTTCCATGTATCCTGCATAATGTATTAGTCCACAAAAAAGCCGGGGTAGGGGAGGCTGGCTCTTTGGCCAAAAAAAAAAAAAAGTTTCACCAAAAATTTCGCTGAGGATGGCGGGAATTTCCTCAGAAAAGTAGGCGAGGTTTACGAAGGCTGTGTGGCGGTGTATGATCAACGCACGCCTGGCGTCTCTGAAGATCTCCAGAGTATTAAGGAAGGATGAGAGAGCCAGAACAAGAAATGGAGATGGCGTACAACATTTCTCCTCATCAAAATCTTGAGGAAATAAATGAAACAATCTGTCCCGGTCCGATGCCATCACGCTCTTCCAAACCACCTTCCGCCATGTCTCGACGCTCTCGAAAAAAAAACTCACTTTAAAACTCCTTATTAACCCTGCAGCTTGAAAAAAGCCGTCATGGCAGACCCACCAGATGATATATTTACCCATGCGGCTAGCTTTTTCCGCTATAATGTTACGGACGTGTAAAAGCAACTTCTCGATCTCGCCATTATCGTTATATCCAACATTCTAAAGTCTATCAAGATAGGCGCTCCGAGCGTTATGGTGCTAATAACGCCCTCCTTCGCCGCCATCCTACATGCGTCTAATAGGAACTGGTTAGAGTATACATATTCGGAGGAAGATCGGAACCCTACAACAAATGAGCAGGCGCTGATAGGATCAGGTCCGGGCTACGTAGGTAAGTCAAGGTTCCTTATATCTCTCTTATGAGATACACTGCTTATGAGAGACATTCTTTTGAGTCATTAAAGCTTTCTCGGAAAGAGCAGCCTGGAAGTTAACTAAAAGGAAGAAGCCTAATTTTACGCTTACCATGATGAATCCTCCTCTGGTACTGGGCCTCGTACTTCACTACCTCAGTCCGCTGGATGTACTCAACACCTCAAATCAGCGCATCCGAGATTTCCTCTTTGGCAAGCACAAGAACGAGATCCGGATACCGCCATGCCGTACCTATGGAATGACTTGCGTGACCTGGTATTGGGCGCGTGAGAGCCATTTAGATTCCCAAAGCAAGTGGTAAGAGGTTCTTCTTTACAGCTGGCTATTAAAGAAACCGCGAGATTGTTGAGATTATTAGGAAGAACTTCCCTGAGTATCAGCAGCGTCTCCCGGCCACTAGTGCTCCGGGTTATGAGGACCCCAAGGGTGGCTTGTCCAGGTTCGACAATAGCAGGACAGGAGATATGTTAGGTGTCGAGTTCACGTCTTTCAAGAAGTGTGTCGTCGATACGACCAAGTCCTTGAAAGCCCTTGGAGCGTAGCATTGCTGAGCGATCCTGCGCGGCTTGAGGTGGTTCGGCCGTTCCTAGCCCGTTCTAAACGCAAACATAGCATTTAAAAGGCAAACCGGAGCTAACTCCTTTTTAAGAACCATTGATTTATTCCTCCATTGCTGTGATGCATGCATCTACTCTAAGCTGTATTGATAACAGCCCTGAATCTCACCTTCCCGTTCAGCATATGCGCCATCGCCTCGTTGGCCTTCGCCAGCGGAAACTCCTCCACCATGCACCTCACTCCTTGGGTCTGCGCAAACGCAAGCGCCTCCTCACAATCAAGCGCGTGCCCCGACGGCCACCCCCTCACGCTGACCCCCTTGAGAATCAGCGGAATCGTACTGATCGTAATATCCGCAAAAGGCGTGAGAATCGCCACCGTACCACCCGGTGCACACGCGTGCACCAGCTGCCCAATCGTATCTGCGCTCGGCGCCGTTACGACAACCAAATCCGCCCCGCCGGCCCGCTGCAGCGCCTCGACGGCGCTCTCCCTGCTGCCGTCCACGTAGTCCGTCGCGCCGAGCTCGAGCGCGAAGCCTTTCTTCTTGCCGTCGCGGGACAATGCGAAGACGCGGTATCCGAGCTTGCGCGCGTATTGCAGTGCCAGGTGGCCGAGGCCGCCCAGCCCTTGGATCGCGACGGTGCCGCCGGGGCGCACGTGCATGTTGCGGATGCAGTTGAAGACGGTGACGCCGGCACAGAGGAGGGGTGCGGCCTGGACGGGGTCGAGGTCGCGGGGGACGCGGACGGCGGCTTCGGTGCGGAGGAGGGCGTATTGGGCGTCTTGGAGGGGGGATGTTAGTCAGGTTGGTTGCAGGGGAGGAGGGAAGATGGACAGGCGATGGAGACTCACATCCGCCGTCTTTGTGGACGCCATTAGCGACGGCTTTGCCGCACATTTGGAACTGGCCGCGGTTGCATTGCGTGCAGATGCCGTCGTGACCGCCGTGCCAGGCACCGCCTGTGTTTCAGAAGGGTTAGCTTCAACTTCCTTCTTCTCTCACAGCTTCGCTTGCTATCGCCTTGAGAAGGATCAAATCGTACCGACTCGGTCTCCGACCTGCCATTTCTTCTCTCCGGGTCCGAGTGCCACCACGTCGCCAATGAACTCATGTCCAGGGACAATTGGACTGGCGAACCGTCAGCAAGGGCTCACCACTTGCATACTGAGAACGTGAACAAATCGAGCGTACAGTTTCCCGAATGCGCCGGCAGTGACAGCCGCATCGCCATGACAGACACCGCAAGCCTTCACACGAACCAAAACCTCTCCATGTTGAGGTTCTCTGAGCGGAACTTCCTTAATGACAAGCCCGCCATTAGGCTCATCCACGACGGCAGCGGTATATGTTTCTGGGAGAGAGACCATTGTGATGGTTCGTTGAGGAGGGTTATCTGGCGAGTTCAACAATGTGTATGACTGAATTGATGGCTTGTTGTGCAGTGGGAAAGTAAGCCGCCATTTATAAAGCATTGCTACGACACTGCCTGAACTTTCCTGGCTCCAAACGCTAACCTTTTTTGTTCGGTGGAGCAGTCCTTTAAACTCCTCCGGTGTGAGATTGCTTCTATCACCGTCTAAAGGCGATTGATGATGGGATGCGGTAGAACATGGCAAGTTACGGAACTCTTCGGCACTGTGGGGCAGCCTTGCTCTATTTCGACATGTACTGCTGTTCTTTCACTTTTGCACTTCTTTGTAGGCGATTCTGTTCGCACTGCTCCTTTTACAGGTTCTGATACACGGAGCGCACCAGAAGATAGGCAGCCATGTTGTTGGAATGCATAAGAGAAGCGATCTGATGTCTAATACAAGCGATGCTAAGGCAAGAGCCCCGAGGCCGTGTAAAGCTTCGGAAAACAGAAGATTCAGAGACTCCGGAGCCTGTGTCCTGGGATAATACGAATTGGGTGCGGATCCGCGCGGTGGTCGGGCGGACTCTGCACCGACTCAGCCCTTCGCGTGCGGGCGCAATGGTCGGGCGCTGGCTCGAGCCACCAACGTCGGGACGACCATTCAACCGGCTGTACAATCGGGCGAGAAGGCGTTGCCTCTATTTAAGGTGATAAGGATATCCGCGGCGCCCGCCATAAATTGCTTGAAAGAAAAGTTTAGCATGATGCTTGTATATGCGGCGCAGTAAGCCCTCCTCGCTGGCTGGTTATCGCCTATCTTTCTGTTTGCCTTGTATGGGCTATACTCTATCAGGAAGTTGAGGGTCTTGCTTTGGAGGACCCCCAAGGCCGCATAACTTGTTTACACTCCATATAGATAAGAAAGGCGGTGCACACAATGCGTGGTCGATATCCTGCAGCAGATGTGTTTCTACTCGGCGCTGTTGGGTTCATCTTACCGGAGCAGTGGGAACATGTAGCTATATGTGAAATCGAGTAGTTCAACACAGTGAATGTTGCTAATTGCATTAAGCGTTCCATTCTTATAGAATGAAAGATTCAGCGGATTATTAATCAGCAAATGCAGCGGATTGTTACGCAGGAGTGATCATGCTGATGGATGATGTGGTCTGCTTGCATCAAGCACGACTGTGCGTATCCCGCTTCTTCAGCAGCCGTACTGGTCATCTGCTTAACCAGCGGTGGAATATAGCCGCCGTCCGAGTCCAAATCCGGGCCGGGACCTGAACTGGTGTCCGAGTCCGAATCCGAGCGTTGGTCCGAACGGATGACAGAGTCTAAATCCGAGCCTGAATCCGAACTGGTGGCCAAGTCTGAGTCGTTTCTGACTTTGTATGGGGATAAGAAAGGGATAAGCCCTCGATAGCTGTATCTAGCACTTCCATGCACTTGTTGAGACGGTAGTGTAAGTCAGCCGTGGTCTCCTGGTTGTGTAAACACGCATCATACAGTCTCATAGCAGTGGCCCAGGACAACCACCTTTGGACAAAGGTAGATTGAGGAGAGACATTGTTCTGCTGATCTGAGTCTATCCAGTAGTTAACCCGGCGACACTCTTGGAGGTAGGTGGCTTGCTTATGTCGCATGTGTCACCTGCAAATTGCAGCATGGAGTTGGTGCTACAGAATCATCTTAAGACAGCTTTGAGTGTAATTTTTACTGTAGCTTCGCGAGCTTTCGCTCTCGAGCTTAACTATTATCTCCAGAGTCAGCACCGAAATTTCAGACAAAAGTAGCATTAAAGTGGGCTAGTGTTGTTGAATCGCATATGTATGCGCTCACGGAGTATCGTAGGAGGAAATGGGTCGGAGACCATGCTGAGCTCATTTTACGACCTCTCAAAGTAGAGTATCAGGTCTCGACTGCTGAAGGTGAAGGCATGAGTTTTTTGGGGTTTGGTTGTTTTTCCTTAGAAAGGAGGCTGAGTCGAGAAGCGTCCAGTAACCACCCCTGTCTTACTGGCGCTGCCTTGTCATTATCATACGCCTTGCTAGCCAGCATCGTCGTTGTGGCCACCGACGCCATGACTGTCGCCGTCGCTCATCGTGGCGTGGGTTGCGAGGTCGCGCGTTGGTCTATTGTGTAGAGGATGTGGTAGCAGAGTGAGCAGAGAAGCCTAGACATACCCGCCCAAACTGAACTGTGTCAAACTTACCCACTGCACCACGCCAACGCAGGCCTCATTCAAGGCCAAAGAAGTACTGGAATGAAATGTGTTGTGGGGGAATCATCTAAAACTTTGGCTACCTGCTACCAGGTGCTTTCGTCTGTAATGAAAAGTGTTTGACTATCCCCCCCATTTTTTTTTTTTTTTTGCCATATTTACACGGTTTTTCATAAAAAGCCGTTATACGGACATACAAGCATCCATTTTCACCAGCGACAACTTCAACCACATAGGACTGGTCGATAAGGTACCCAAGCCAATTAGCTACCTTCCCATACTCAGAATAATCTCAGACATATGCCGCATCCAATTATGCGTGGCACAAGCGCTTTGAAGCCACGGTCAACACGGGGCATTTTTAATTTTGCTTTTTGTATGTACGATCATGCTCTTCGAGCGGGGGCAGCGCTTTTGTTGGTTGTACATGGCCAATGATGTGTTAAGTCTTGGGATGGTTGGAAGGGTGGGGCATCGGGACTCGTTGGAAACCGACTCTAGTTATAGCCTACTGCGGGATACTTCAATTGCGCTCTTGCTCCTTAGTACCAGCACGCACGCGGTCACACTACGAAAGTACTTTCACTCTCTTGCAAATTAGTGCCCTGAATTGTGCTGAATGACTTGTCTTTGGTCTTGATCTGCTCATCCACTAAATTTGCTCGTAGAGGTGGTGAGCCCAGCAGGGTGGGCAGTCCTCGTGCCACCATTCACTGAAATCACCCATAGTTGGCTAAACCGTTTGGACTATGCAGAGAGTAAATGCGCAAGATGAGTGCTTGAATAAGTGAGCCAGAGCACATGATTCACCGGAATGGATTATCACTGACCTTTGCGGCTTCCTGCTCATACCAGTCGGCACCCATTATCCATTGAATTCATCTGTGATCATCCCTAAATATCAGGCTACAAGTTTTTGGTGCACCAGTGGCGGGGAAGAGCTGAATTAGCTCGCTTATATAAGGGACCGTTGTCAGTGCAGGTTCCATCCATGAAAGGGCCTCAGTCGGCAGTTATTTTCTATCCTGCGGAGCGGCCCAGACGCTCTTTTTCCGCACGTTGTTGCTCGTCATATCTGCATGTGGCTGAATCCATGCTTGCAGTGCTTTTAATTACCGGTATGACGAAGCGTTCCCTAAACTTGAGGGTGAGTCTACCGCTCAGCTCTCATCCATGTCGCTGCTGTCAGGGCCGCAAGTCTTGGTGTTACTATCTTTCTGGTTTGCGTCCTCGGAGCTCTCGCTACTGCCATTACTGTCATTACCAGAGCTCTGACAGTGCATGTTTCTCACAAGGCATGATCTGTTGTTCCAAGGCTCATTCCTGATGCAATCAAAGCACAACACCTCCACTTCCTTTGCAATATCTGTTCTGGCATTTTGCAGAACCTTAGGCAAATCCTCAACTTCTCTGCAGGCACATCGTACGGCTCGCAAAGGTTGTGCTAGAAGTGTTCTCTCGTCTCGACTCCGCTAAAATGATTGCATTCCAGGCGGGTGATTACGATCAACTCGTATTTCCGGTAAAACACCTGGCTGAGGTTGCGAGAGTATTGCAACGGGCAGTTGGCTCCATGCGAGTTCAGAGAATTGCACTCTGAGCATGCTGAGGCGATGTCGACAATGAATTGGTTGGTTGAATGGTTAAGCCCGTAGACGAACTTCTCATGAGATTTGTGCTTCCCGATGTTTTTGCCACCGCAATTATTAGCACTAATACCCTAAGTTCTGAGTTCAAATTTGGGAAATTACAGACGGCAGCCACGGAGAGGTGGTTTTCAGAACGGATTACGTAGTGGAAGTCTAATTCAGTGCACGTGATGAGCATCTTGGTGCTTTTCGAGAACTACTTCGGGCAGTCCAGGAGTATTGCGACTTTAATAAGGGCTAGATTCCCATACGGTTGTTTACGGGTGAAAACGGACTTCTGCCATCTGAAAGTCATGAGTTCCAGCCACTCTGTGCTCCGCGGGCACACCTTTTCCGCACAATCATATGTTCACACAAAATCTACAGCCTCCTAGACTTGGCAATCATTACCGGGAAAGCTCAAAGAGGCAAAACTGCCCTGTAGGGCACTTGTCAGGAACGATATTGCTTCTGGCTTGTCGTCCGTGACGCCAAGGGTATCCTGCCGTTTGTCACTCAATTTATGGGTGTTGAAGAAGCCATTCATGTAGTTGGAAGCCTCCATCCAGGCGGTGAGGGTTGACAAGAAGCTTCGTGCCGTTACTGATGACGGCGAAGCAATGAGGTGCTACGGGACCCAATCGCCGAGGCAGCTTCGCATGGCGGCGGCATCGTAGAGTCGGTCATCTGCAAATGAAACGTTATGTTCTCGATGATGGAGACGAGCGCGGAAGGCAATGGTGATATAGAAAGGTGTAAGGAGGTGATCCGGTGAAGGAGGGCGGGCATGGTAACGAAGTGCGTTTGTTGTCAATTAAGGTGAAGGCGTTGCCGGCATGGTCTTCATCTTTCCAGTAACGGCGCAGAAGCTGGTAAAGCAGCTTGATCAGACACAGCTCGACTCTCGCCGCCTCAGACTCGAACGACATCAAAATCGGTCGTTTAATCCATAATTGGCGGTCTAAGACCAGCGTTGACATCCGAAACCCAGCAGAGGTGCAACTATTTATCCCGGATTTCCGCGAGATTTTTTAGGTGTACGCGCGGATCCAGAGATTTCACTAATACCGGAGTGATGTTGTGGTTGAGAACAAGCGCTAACCCAAATAGGCGACGCGAGAGGAAAGGTAGTCTTCAAGCTCCCACATGGACGACGTCGGGAGAGGAAGAAAACAGGCGTCGGGCGCATGCACAACAATTTTCGGGTCCTATTCCTCATGGGCATTCCATCTGAAATGATTGCGCCTTTTGCTTGAACAAGCGCGGAGAACTCGACCGGCTGAAGATGATGTGACGGGGCACTCAGCGCTCTCGGCAGGCCATTTACTGGGCAAGGTTTTACACTGCTACCTTCACGAGTTGACACGCAGCTCAGCCACGTAACAGAATTTCAGCCGCGGTCATGGGAGACCCTTCCTCGAGCACTTTAGCCTCATCCTGACCAGGCCAAAAGCGGTGCTTAGTTCGTCGAGCAAGCGTCAGGGCGGTTGACGGGAATGCGGAGATCAAAGTCCTCTTGCCGGCGCGCTGGGCATCAACCAATGCCGAGGTGTCCTTTGGGGGTGCGGATCAAGGCTGACGACGTGCTGTCAGCTAAGTGCCTTACTGGATGAGAGGGGAGGGGGGGCTGACGAAAGCAGCAGAAGGAGATGATGGGAAGCCTCGGCGGCGGAGGTGTGCAAGCGAGAAACATAGGCAGTAAGAAGAAGAACAGACAGCCTCAGAGGCTTGCTCTGCAGCGGGATTTTCGCGGGCGTGATTGGCGCAGCAGCGGCGGTGGTGTGGCACGGTAGCAGGATGCGGGTCGACGTCGTCGCCGTCGCAGCAGCAAACAGGCTGGACAAGGAGGGAGCCACGGGCTGCTGAGGTCGTGGGCGGCAGCGGGCGTGCAGCGTCGGGGCTCCCCAAAAATGCCACAATGCCAAAATTAGGCTCAGGATCGACCGTGCGCCCCTTGCGTGCTCTGCGGGCAGGAGCCTTCTGCTGCCGCCAGCTCCCTCTTATCGACGGTCAGAGCTTCCATTTCCTGCCAGCCGCTGCCCTTCTCCGCACCCCCCCAGAGCCCAGCCAGCCCCAAAGCCAGCCATCCACCCTCATCTGCCGCTCCTCTCACTCATTCCGCGACGCTCCCTCACTCGCCCGCGCCGCAGTCCCCTCTCCTACTCTCCATCCCCTCCTGCGCGTCGCTCCACTCGCGCGCACTCTCACCAGCACCCAGCTCCCGCCAGCCAACCCGCGCTTCGCTTCTTCTGCCTCGCACCCACCCGCAACCACCACAATGTCGACGCGCAAGAGGAAGCAGGAGGCCGAGGAGGAGGAAGAGCTCGTTGCCCTGCCCTCCGACGAGAGCGAAGAGGAAGAGGAGTAAGTCACTGACGTCATTTCTTTCCTAGCCTTTCGTCGCGTTTCGTGTCGCATGCGACCGCGTCGACATCAATTGATGTCGCCCACATCGCACGATCGCAGTGCATCTGTCTTTTTGTCGCGCGGGAGCGTGGTTGTGCGCGTGCCGTTGCGCCGCCAGCAGAGCTCCCGCAGCTCTGCTGCCGCGACGAGGCGCGGATGGCCGCGGCCGTCGGAGCTCTCTCACTTCCTCCACCACATAGCTCCGGCCGAGCTCTCCCAGCTCTGTGCATTTTCCTTCTGACTTTTTCCGCGACTTTTTCGCTCGTGTATATTATATTAAGAGCGTTTGTGGCGTTCATATCTCCTTGCATCTTCTCCCGAAGCTTCTCGCTCGTCGCGTTTCTCTTTCCGCTGCCCTCTTTGCGTGTCGCAAGGCTGGCATCTAACGACTTACAGATACGAAGACTCCGAAGCCTCCTTCGACGAGGAAGACGCGTCGGAAGATGATGAAGAGGTCGAAGAAGGTACCGTCGCTCTTACCTAATCCCGCTCCCATCTCCGCGCTTCCCGAGCGCTGCGTTTCTTCGTTTTTCCCGCCTCTCTATTTTTGCTCTCGAGCATCCCCACCTGCTCCTCGGGCTTCGCGCTAACGATTTTATTCCTCCAGCCGAACCTAAGCCTAAGAAGCGCAAGACCGCCAAAGCCGCCAAGGCCGACGACGACGAGGAAGAGCCCGAGGCTGTCGCGACCGACGAAGAGGAAGTCGGTAACGGCGAGGTCGTCGCCGCCGATGAGGAGGGCGCCGATGACGGCGAAGAGGAGCCCGAAGCTGTCCCTGAGGAGGCCGAGGACGACGTTCCTGCCGATACTGCGGACAAGAGCGCCCCCGCGGCGGCGGCGAAGAAGGAGAAGGCCGCTGAGGTGCCCAAGGAGGCGGAGCTGAAGGAGGTCGAATCCGAGGCGTAGTGCTTCGGATCACTCCTCCAGTCTGTGCCTTTTCGCGCTCGCCGTGCGTGGTAAGGGTGTAGCAGCAGCCAGGCTGTGTCTCAGCCTTTCGTTGTCGCTCGAGCCGCTTGTTGTATTGTATGTTGCGTGGCTTTTTGATTTTGATTTAGTTCGATATACACGAATTGTGATGGCTTTTATGACCTTGCAGCCCGAGAATACAGGAGATGTCGACGAACTTACACGGAAATCGTGCGCGGATGGGGGCTATCACGGCATTCGTGCACTCATTATTGATTGACCCATGTCCTTGACATGCGGCCGATCACGGATGTGAAGGACGCAGCAAATTGGCTGATGAGGCTTGGACAATTTGGTTCCCACATGAATTGGATCGGTTGGCGTTTTATGAGTTGGCATTGCAGCAAGGCTGGAGATCCTTCATGCTTAACTATTCGAACTCCCCTCTTCAACAGCTCTCCCAACTTCGTGTCGCTTCTTCAAAGGTAGGCAGCGGGTCTGCCATCTTCTCTCACGCCTCTACCTTTGCATAGATCAGCCCGACTAGACATACTTGGACTCTGGCCTGGGTCAACCACACTGAAGGCCTTGGACCTGAAATTTGGGACGAATTTCGTGCTTTCCTCCGAATCCTCCGAAAACGGGAAACGTAGCGGGAGCCCCCAAGTAGAAAGAGCGTATCAGAAGTGTACGCAGGCGTACTCCAGACTGGACAAACGCCCCTCTTCATCAGATTATTGCTCTTCGTCAGCGATAGCCTATCCCGACTACGCCCACGACATTGATTCTCATGAATGGCAAGGCTCAATCGCTTCGGGTACCATGCCAGACTGGATGAAGAATGGTCAGCACAAGGAACTTGGCCAAGAAGCATCAGAGAAGCTCTTCGACAGCGCTGAGCATCTCGGCCAAGGATCGGTTGCACTGGTTGAGTAAGTCAGAATTTGAGCGCAGGTAACAAGCATCATCCGGAAATGAGGTCTGTTACATAGAGGTCACCAGGGTCAAGCAATGAGGTCGAGGTTCTGGACCGTTTGCGATGTATCCACATTCACTGTCGGAATACGCACCGGGGGAAGTTTATTCCATAACCAACCAATCGGATGAAATGGAGAGCTCTCTGGAGATACCAAAAATGGTGACTATTTGAAATAGAAAAGCCACCAAGAGATATTCAGCTATGTCTTCCTCATGATGCTGCCGTCTTCTTCCATTTGCTTAGTCTGGTAACCGCAGTAGGTACTTCAAACCTTTCATATCTTGGGTTCTTGTTGACGCCATTACTTCAGTATGATGTTAGAGACCTGCGAGCTGGTCTTCGACCATCCTTTCAGTGAAACTGCACCGATTGCAAGCCGCTGCGCCACCCTTCCACTCCGCGTAATAAGCATGACGTTCAACACCGTTGGCGAATTCCATGCGCCCCAGGATATCTTATTTCCTTGTGAATCCGGAGCTGCGGCTGGCATTTCGTTAAGGAAATGCAACTGGGGTGCCTTCCCGCGGAGAGAAAGGGCAATGAACTCCATCGTCGACCGCCCATCATCTCCTTTTCCTTCATCTACCTCTTGAACCGCAGAATCTGGGAGCTCAATCTGACCGATACACTCATCCTGGCCACTTATCCGAAGCAGGAAGACTGTGTTGCCATCTGACGTTTTCTGTAGCCGCTCCATGTCCAAGAAGGCTGATGTTGTGCGCACGATGACCCGTCCAGGAATGGTTGCTACTGATATTTCTTCATCGGTCAACAAGTCATACCAAGCAAGTCCCTGTAATCCACCGGGCGGGGCTTCAATCGGTGGGCGAGGTCGGAATGACTTTAAGGACTTGCGGTTTGGCCTCTCCCAGCTTGTCTGTTCAGTCTCATTCTGCGGGCTCACGCCTCGGGCCCAATACCACAGCTCCGGGGTATTTTTGAAACGCATACTGGATAACATTTGGCAGACCTCTTCTGCAGACTTTCTTTGTTTCTCGCTCCAGGACGGAAGCGTGTAGTTCCACGCAACAAGCATCGGCGCCACAAGCTGATTGACCTCGTACCGCGCGCCCGACATCGACACCGGGTAATCCGCAAAAGACACGGCGGAGAGGGCATATCCGTTGGGTGCTTCGTCCACAAAGACCCAGGAGGCGACTGATGCGGAGAGGTCCAGCTCCTTCTCGTCATAGGAAATCTCACCAGTCGAGGATGTCCACGACCAGGACGGAAAAATGTCTGTTCCGCTTGAAGCCCTGCTGGGAGCGTCGCCGTTGATCTGCTTCCACAGGATCGCCAGGTCAAATTGCGAGACCGGTAGCCCGTATCGCTGCTCCAGAGCCTCTGTGCTGGGCATGTGGTCGAAAAGCCCCAGGAACGCCCAGAGAATGTCTGTCGGGTATGTGAGGCTCCGCTTCGTGTACCTCTCCACCCACTTGTGGTAGCCGTGCAGGCGCACCTGCTGGTCCTGCTCGGCGAACGCTTCAGACATCCAGAACCTCTGCCCGGTATCGGTGCGCTGCTCGGCGAAGAGCCCGACGTCCGTGAAGAAGAGTATGCGTGTGGAGCAAACGCCCTCCTGGAACGTCCAGCCCCGCTGGCCCCACCGCGTGGCCGGGAGGATGGTCTTGTGTAACTGCGGGAGAACCTCGACGAACTTGAAGCCTTGGAACTTGCCTGCGTTGAAAGGGTTGGCGTCCCGGCTCCGCGAGATGCCGGCGAGCCCGTAGTGCGCGTCGTCGCCTGCGGCTGCGACGATGGTGAGGAGGGCGTGTTGGTAGATCCGACCCATGGCGACGAGCTGCCCGGGCTTGGTGTCTTGGTCGTCCTGGACGATGCAGAGCCTGTCGACCCAGAGGTAGCGGAGCCCGACGCCGGCGGCCACGGTCATGGCGTCCCTGATCGTTTGCGGGATGCGCTCATCCCCCAATCCGCCCTCTTCTCCCAAGCGGTGCACGTTTGCGGTAGTCGTTTCGAAGGTCTTGTCGGAAGCGCTGGGCGCGCCCCAGACATAGCTCAGAGCCGCGAATGCCGCTCCTTTGGGTAGGTTGGAGATACAGAGGCGTTGCAGATCGATGACTTTGAAGCCAGGCGGCGGGGGTTCTAGCAGCGGGGCATTGTACCAGCTTTCCCGGGAAGAGTCAAACCATCTCTTTAGGTCCTCCATCTTCAGTTTATCGGGCAGTTCGAGCAACAGCATGCCGTCGTCCTCACTGTCCTCCGCACCCCGCCAGTTCCGGCCGTCCTCGGAGATCATAGCATTGTCCAGCAAACCGTAAGTGGGTTCATCCCAATTCATGTCGATGTGGTCGGAATTCAGTATCAGCCAGTAGGCTTTTTCCTTTCCGCCGTCTCGACGGGAAATGAAGCCTGCCATGTACTGGCAAAAATCGCACTTGAGCTGAGCAGCCATATCATCAAAGTCTTTCAACCGAAAGGTGATATTCCCAGCTTTTTCATTGTCCAGGATGCATTTCAAGAGATGTCGAAGGCGGAGGTGGCTGCAGAAAAGGCAGCTGGGAGAATCGAAAGCACCGCCCTCGTCTTCGCATCTCTGGCAATGGCTGTGGAAGAACCAGCCGGGCTGACGGGAATCTGCCGTGGGGGCCGGATCTTGTATTCTCCGCCACACCTCGTCGGAAAGGGTTTCTTCAGTCTCCATATATGTACAGAAGGTACATTGGTCGGTTTTATGTTTGGGCGTCATCTTTGAATAGATCCGTGTGATTGTGTCTGATGAGAAGTCAGTAGGCGTCGGAAAAAATCAAACGCTTCTCTCAGAAACGTGGCAGGAATTAGCGTGCTGTGGGTGGCGCAATGACCTATTGTCAACTTATCCAAGCCAATACTAACACGCTCAAGATGTGGATACGACATGAATAACGCCATATATTGACCAATTCAACGCGTTCATATATTGTTTAGCGTCAGGATTGCTAATTGGGATTACATCTGTGATGCACCGAAAACTAAGAAAGGAACTGGAGAATTGGAATGCGATATCAAGGAAAGATGAGAGAGCGGACTTATCGTGAAGGTCTGGCAAAGACAAAGAAACAATGAGACGCCGCCACCTGGGTATCGGATTACTTGCATGAATACACACTCCGCCAGCCCTACTGAGAAATGTAGTAGAAACCAAAATTGAAGGAATGACCGCAAATGACTGTACTACGCTTCTGAAAACTCCAAAAAAAAAGAGGAGAAAGAACATTCTCTCAATCTGTTGGTATCCCTCCGAAAACCTGATAACGCTGGTGCCTACTTCTGGCTTTCTGAGGTGTTCGCTGGGAAGAGCTAGATAATCAGTCCCGACACTCCTAGCTGTGCGGTAAGCTCTCACAGCTGGAGATCACCAGCCGTGCTTCGCTCCAATTTCGTGTAGTAATTGTGCAGTCCCCAACAGTATCCAGGATGGAAGGACTCTAGAAGTTCCGTATGGCCATGTGGAAGCGAGGTCTGAACGGCCCGGGAAAGGTGGAAACAAAGCGCTCCGAAGCGTTTTGATGAGTACGTGGTGGCCGACCAAAAGCTCGGCGATCCTTGGTTTCGAACCGCAATTCGTCTTCTCCTCAGACCCAGGCGTTCTCCCTCTGAATGGTCCTCAAGATGCGAATCCACAACCTCCAATACATACCTGTCCCCCTCCCCAAACACTCATCGTACGTGCACAACAGTGCGCTCCTAGTCGAATGCACCGTCCTTGGATCTTTTCCATGCTTCTTGATCAAGCCCTTCCAATAGTGGCTCGTCTTGCGCATGCTGATCAGACTCTCCACGTCCAGATATCCAGCAATCCTCAGCTGAACGTCAACGGGTAGCCGCACCGACAGCGTGTCCTTCTTGTACTGCGCAATCATGCTGCGCCAGTACTTGGAAACATGGCGCATGGTGCGAGCACTCTCTGCATCCAGGTGGCCGATGAGCTCCAGGTGCAGTTCGGCGGGGAGGCGCTCGAGGCGGTTGCCGGGAGAGAGAACGGAGCTCATGCGCGAGAACTCGGAGCGCGGGGAGAAGACGCGATAGGAAAAGATGGAAGTTGTCGGGGAAGCAGTGCGGAACGGGTCGTCGGGAGCGTGGCGGGAGGGGATGTTGATGCTGCTTAGGCCAGTGGATCTGCTGTCGCGCTGACGATGCCGCGGCGGCGGGTCCATGGTCGAGTACCGGAACGAGAACTCGGAGGTCGGCGACGAGATGCTGAAGGAGTCGCCGCGCGAGTGGTTGGACATAACGTCGATCCTGGTGAGGGCTGTCGGGGTCCTCTCGCCATCGCTGGCGGTCCGCTCGAGGATGGAGAAGCTGAAAGAGAACTCGGATGTTGGCGAAGAGGCACGGGTATCTTGGCTGGCCTCATGTGTGGACGTGTCGATTTTGAGCATGGTGGGCTTAGGTTCCGCCATGGTGGGCGTCGATGGTTGATGTTGATTGAGAGCCATAGCAGGTGCGGGATGCGGGGAGCAGTGTCCAGAAAATGAGCATGGTAGGTCAGCCAGAGATAAGGGCACCCGTATCAGCGCGATGGGTGTGTTGGAGAAGTTCAGAGGACCAAAGCGCTGTGGAGTGTATATGGAGTATCGTTAACGACAGGAAAAGGAGTAAACAATCTCGAACGGACCACCAGGAGGTCATGCGCGCCCTGCCATCGTAATACTGAAACCTAAATAACGGTTGCGAACTCAAGGTCCCGCCACCGCAGGGTGCACAAGGCGGATCGTCCCGTGGATCGGTCTGTGATATTACGCATGGTGGCATTGCCTGCCGATGAATCAAAATTGCGCGATGATCTGTTCCGTACGTCAGCGTCAAGAGAGCCTTACGTCCGGCGTTATTTTAAGTCAATAGAAAGGGACATATGCCTCAGGTACGAAGTCAATCGCGCGAGGGTAATGTACACCTGCATGGGTGACGCTTTACTATATATCCTCAGTCTGGGTATGTAGTGGATCAGTCATTAGATAATCATTATGCAACCTGCCTAGCAAACCTGCTCCCGATAACACCGAAAAAGAGATTACATGACCACGCAGCAGGAGTTTTGCTTCTTCGCCTATCGTGGTAGATCGTGTTAGCTGCGCAGCAACAAAGAAATATAAGGAGCACGTGCCTGTGTGTAGAACATCTTGCTCTGGGCGCTCAGGCCATCGCTCTTAGCCACCAGACTGTCCAGCTTCTCTCCTCTCTCCAGAACGCTCTCGATGGTCTTGTGCAGCACAATCTTGGTCTCGTCGAGCTCCTTTTGAATCTTCATGATGCTGTCGGCTTGCTGAGGGTCCTGATACTTGACAATGTATTCCTTGAGCTCAGGGAACGGGCAGGCAGCGTCCGAAGCGGTGAAGACATTGCGCGGGTACTTGTTGAGGAATTCGTCAACGACCTTGGAGAGAAGCTGGTGTGCGACAAGGGCGGGGTATTCGTGGTCGGTGATAATAATGCCGGCGATGCCCTCGGTGCGGCCGTAGGCGTGGAAGGTGTACGCTGGAGACAGGGTCAGCGGAGATGCTGCAAACGCAGTGGACACGTCACCCACACTGCTCCTCAATGTCCTGGCGTTGCCCGGGTTTTGTCCTCTCGGCCACCGTCTTGCTGAACAGAGTCATGAACTCTCCGACGCTGGACAGGGGATCAGTAGGGCAGGCGGCAGGCGGAGCTCGGCGGGGGGAGGGGCGGCGCACCTGGTGCGGGTGAAGCGCGAGTATGAGCTAAGCTCGCGCTCGGAGCAAAGCTCAACGGCAGGCTTCTGCTCGTTCTTGAGGATCTGGGCATGCGACGTCAGTGGAAGAGCATGGCGGGACAAAGGCGGGGGGCCATACGCCGATATAGAGGATCTTCATGGTGGCGGCGGGAGGGAGAATGCGGGATGATGCAGCGGGAGAAGCGTGCGATGTGAGGGCAGGGCGGGCGAGACAGGCAGGTAGGGAGGATGTTCGGTCTGAAACGCAGTTGTAATGGGCGGGATACTTGGCGGCCTGGGAGTCGGATCCATGGATTCATCGCACCCCGGAAGGCGGTGAGCCGATAAGGATAAGCCCAGGTGCGAGCCAAGCCCCGCGGGGCATTTGCTGTGCCTGTTCCGCTTGCCTGTGACTCCGCCATCACCGTTTGCCTTTCTCGAGAAAGGACGGCTACCCGGCCGTGAACTTACGCGTGCTGCACAACCCCGTCGCCTGCAAGCGGCGTTTGACCTTCTGCACCACGCTGCCACCGCCTCCATCCTCGCAATTTCGCATCCCCTTTCGACACGCGTTGCCACCATGTCGCCTGCCCTAGAGGTCGCCGAATCGCAATGGCTCGCTCAACTCGCCGAAATGCGCGCTGCGATTGCCGAGCTGAAGCTGCCTGAGAAGAATGGTAATGCTCCCGGCTATGGTCATGACATCGACATCGACGATGATGACTTCTCGGGAACCGCCAGTGGCGATGACATCTGGGACCTCATCAGTGACGAGGAAAGCGCCGACTACAGCAGCGACCAGTTTGATGCCGCCGAAGATGTGTCGTCTGAAGCCGCTCCTGCCGGGCCACTCTTCAGCCAGGGCTGGCTCGCTCAGCAGTGCGCACAGGTCGCCCAGCGAGGCTCGGGTCTGGACGCACAAGCCTTGCAGGGCCAAATCATGGCGCTCTTGAGCTCTGATAGCCAGGATGAAGAACTTCAAATGATGCTTGCCGACGTCGTTGGCTACGGAGAGCTTGATCTCGTAGCTGAGCTCATCAGCAACCGTACCAAGATCACTAAGTCTGCCCAGGCAGAGGCCCAGAGAAGCGGCCTTCCTGTCCGTCTCCAAACTAAGCAGGAAAGAGAAGAAGCCCTCAGGCGACAAGATTACGAGCACAAGAATGCTGCACTTGCGCCCAGTGTTGACCGAGGTGGCGAAAACTATCCCCATGTGTACAAATCGCACGAAGCTGGTAACACGCTCTCTGCATTCGGCAAGAAGTATGCCCTGCCCGTGGGCTCGACCAGGGAAGACAACGACAAATTCGAAGAGTACTCCATCCCGGCTGCACGTGTTGGCACGCTGGGGAAGGGCCGCAAGCTAGTCAACATCAGCGACATGGATGGCATGTGCAAGAGAACCTTCAAGGGCTACAAGACCCTGAACCGCATGCAGAGCTTGGTTTATCCGGTTGCTTACAAGACCAGCGAGAACATGCTCATCTGTGCTCCCACGGGTGCCGGTAAGACAGATGCCGCTATGCTTACCATTTTGAACACCATAGCCAAAAACATTATCCCGAATCCGTGGGAGGAGCCTGACGCAACCGACTTCGTTGTTCAGACCGACGACTTCAAGATCGTCTACGTCGCCCCGATGAAGGCTCTGGCTGCAGAAATTGTCGAAAAACTCGGCAAGCGACTTGCGTGGCTCGGCATCCAAGTTCGCGAGTTGACTGGCGATATGCATCTCACCAAAGCCGAAATCGTGGCCACTCAGATTATTGTTACCACCCCTGAGAAATGGGATGTTGTCACTCGTAAGAGCACTGGCGACACTGAGTTGGTGCAAAAGGTCCGCTTGCTCATCATCGATGAAGTGCACATGCTGCACGATGAGCGTGGTGCCGTCCTGGAATCTTTGGTCGCCCGCACACAGCGCCAGGTGGAAAGCACTCAATCCTTGATCCGCATCATTGGTCTTTCCGCCACGCTCCCCAATTATATTGACGTCGCGGATTTTCTCAAAGTCAATCGTATGGCTGGCTTGTTCTACTTCGACGCTTCTTTCAGACCAGTTCCACTTGAGCAGCACTTCATTGGCGTCAAGGGAAAGCCGGGTTCCGCAAAGTCCAGGGAAAATCTCGATCATGTGACCTTTGAAAAGGTCAAAGAGATGCTTCAGATGGGCCACCAGATCATGGTATTTGTGCACTCCCGTAAAGACACCTACAAGTCGGCGAAGATTCTCTGGGAAAAAGCTATGGAAGATGCCTGTACTGATCTCTTCGAGCCGTCTGGGCATCCTAATTACGATATGGCTGTGCGAGACATGAAGTCTTCCAAGGGCCGTGAATTGCGCGAGCTACTTCCCAAGGGTATGGGGACGCATCATGCCGGAATGCCGAGATCTGACCGTAACCTCATCGAGCGTCTCTTCTCGGAGGGCGTTATCAAAGTCCTCTGCTGTACGGCCACGCTTGCGTGGGGTGTCAACTTGCCTGCCGCCGCAGTCGTCATCAAAGGAACTCAGCTCTACAGCGCGCAAGAGGGTAAATTTGTTGATGTTGGTATTCTCGATGTTCTTCAGATCTTTGGTCGTGCGGGTCGTCCGCAGTTCGAGGACACCGGTATTGGCTTTATTTGCACAACCCAGGACAAACTCCAGCACTACCTGTCCGCAGTGACACAGCAGCAGCCAATCGAGTCTAACTTCTCAAAGAGGTTGGTCGACAATCTCAACGCTGAAATTTCCCTGGGCACAGTCACCTCTGTGAGGGAAGCTGTGACTTGGCTGGGTTATTCCTACCTTTTTGTTCGCATGCAGCGAAACCCTCATGCTTATGGGATTGACTGGCTCGAAATCAGTAATGATCCGAACCTGGTGGAGAGACGGACGAAGCTCATCACTGAAGCCGCGCGTGTTCTGCAGCAGAGCCAGATGATCATTTTCAATGAGACCACGGGCGAGCTAAAGGCGAAGGATGTCGGCCGTATTGCTAGCCAGTACTACATTCTTCAGACCAGTATTGAGATTTTCAATACGATGATGCGTCCACAAGCCTCTGAGGCAGACGTGCTCAAGATGATCAGTATGAGCGGAGAGTTTGACAACATTCAATTCAGAGAGTCGGAAGAGAAGGAGCTCTTGCGGTTGAAGGAAGACGAGAGCATTACGCCTTGTGATATCGCCGGCGGTATCGGCACACCGCACTCGAAAACCAACGTACTTCTTCAGGGCTATATTTCCAAAGCACGCCTTGAAGATTACACGTTGCAGTCAGATACCAACTACGTTGCACAAAATGCTACACGCATCTGCCGGGCTCTTTTCATGATTGCTCTGAATCGACGCTGGGGTCATCAATGCTTGGTCTTGCTCTCATTGTGCAAATCTATCGAGAGGCAGGTGTGGCCATTTGAACACCCATTCCACCAGTTCGACCTTCCAAGACCTGTGCTGAGGAACCTGGACGAGAAGGGAACTGTCGCGTCCATTGAGTCACTCAGGGATATGGAATCCGCTGAGATAGGACAACTCGTGCACAATAACAAGATGGGTGGGATCATCAGCAAGCTCCTCGACAATTTCCCTACTCTCAGTGTCGAAGCCGAGATTGCTCCCCTGAACCGGGACGTACTGAGAATTCGTTTGTACCTCACCCCAGAGTTCCGATGGAACGATCGACACCATGGCACATCAGAGTCTTACTGGATTTGGGTGGAGAATTCCGAGACATCCGAGATCTATCATCACGAGTACTTCATTCTCTCTCGCAGAAAGCTCTACGATGACCACGAACTCAACTTTACCATCCCTTTATCCGATCCATTACCCTCCCAAATCTATGTTCGTGCGGTTTCAGATCGATGGCTTGGAGCGGAGACAGTCCAACCGGTTTCCTTTCAACACCTTATCCGGCCCGATACCGAGAGCGTCTACACCGATCTGCTCAATCTTCAGCCCCTTCCAATTACTGCACTGAAGAACCCTCTTCTTGAAGAGATCTATGGGCAGAGATTCCAGTACTTCAACCCCATGCAGACTCAGCTGTTCCACTGCCTCTATCATACTTCCGAGAATGTTCTGCTAGGCTCACCCACTGGCTCTGGAAAGACTGTTGCTTGCGAACTGGCCATGTGGTGGGCCTTCCGCGAGAACCCTGGCTCCAAGGTCGTCTATATTGCTCCGATGAAAGCACTGGTACGGGAGCGAGTTCAGGACTGGGGCCGTCGCTTGACAGCACCCATGGGTCTCAAGTTGGTTGAATTGACGGGTGACAACACTCCGGATACGCGGTCAATCAGAGATGCTGATATCATCATTACAACCCCTGAAAAGTGGGACGGTATCAGTCGTAGCTGGCAGACCCGTGATTATGTTCGCAAAGTAAGCCTGGTCATCATTGATGAAATCCATCTACTTGGTGGTGATCGTGGACCTATCCTTGAGATCATCGTCTCCCGTATGAACTACATTGCTTCGCAGAAGAAGGGTTCCGTTCGTTTAATGGGCATGTCAACAGCGTGTGCCAACGCTACTGATCTCGGAAATTGGCTCGGTGTCAAGGCCGGACTATTCAACTTCCGCCACTCTGTGCGTCCAGTCCCGCTTGAGATCTATATCGATGGCTTTCCGGAGCAGAGAGGGTTCTGCCCGCTGATGCAGTCCATGAACCGTCCTACGTTCCTCGCTATCAAGACACACTCCCCTGACAAGCCAGTCATCGTCTTCGTTGCGTCTCGTCGGCAAACACGATTGACAGCAAGGGACCTGATTAACTTCTGCGGTATGGAAGACAACCCTAGACGCTTCGTCCGGATGTCTGAGGATGATTTGGCTCTCAACCTTTCTCGGGTGAAGGACGACTCTCTGCGCGAGGCGCTCAGCTTTGGTATCGGTCTTCACCACGCTGGTCTTGTCGAATCTGATCGTCAACTTTCCGAGGAACTTTTTGCAAACAACAAGATCCAAATTCTGGTGGCTACCAGTACACTTGCTTGGGGTGTGAACTTACCTGCTCATCTGGTTGTAGTTAAGGGCACTCAGTACTTTGATGCTAAGATAGAAGCCTACCGCGATATGGACTTGACAGATGTGCTCCAGATGCTCGGTCGTGCGGGCCGTCCCCAGTTTGACACACAAGGTATTGCGCGTATCTTCACTCAGGATTCAAAGAAGGATTTCTACAAGCACTTCCTCCACACCGGCTTTCCCGTGGAATCTACACTCCACAAGGTGGTGGATAATCACTTGGGTGCCGAAATTTCGGCAGAGACAGTTGCGACGAAGCAAGATGCGCTGGACTACCTCACCTGGACTTTCTTCTTCCGACGTCTCCACAAGAATCCGTCGTACTACGGCCTTGAGATTTCTGCAGAGGAGCACAACACTACAGCAGCTCAGCAGCTCGCGAATGACTACATGGTCGAACTGGTGGACAAGTCCATTTCAGAGCTGGCCGAATCGGGCTGCGCCGTCGTCTACTCCAACGGCGACATCGACCCAACCCCTCTCGGCAAGATCATGTCGTACTACTACCTCTCGCACAAGACGATCCGCCACCTCATGAAGCACGCCAAGTCGCACGCCACCTTCGCCGACGTGCTCGCCTGGATGAGCAGCGCGACTGAGTACGATGAGCTGCCCGTCCGCCACAACGAGGAGCTCATCAACGCCGAACTAGCCTCGGCTCTGCCACTAAAAATCGACGACGCCTTCGGCCACCTCCCCCTGTGGGACCCCCACACAAAATCGTACCTCCTCCTCCAGGCACATTTCGCCCGCATCGATCTCCCCATCTCTGACTACGTCGGCGACCAGACCTCGGTCCTTGACCAGGCCATTCGTATCATCCAGGCCTCCATCGACGTCCTTGCCGAGCTCGGCCACGCTAGCTCCGCTCTCGCGATGATGACTCTTCTACAGTGCGTCAAGTCTGCCCGCTGGCCTGACGACGGACCCCTCTCTATCTTGCCCGGCGTAGACGTCACCGCTGAGCGCGCTCGCATCGCACGCGGGGCGGACACCAAAGGCCCAAAGACACTCGTTGAGGCTGTTGCTGCACCAAAGAGCGTCCTCGAAGCTGCGCTCAGAGAGGCGGGTGTTGTACAGAGTGCGCTGCAGCGCGCCATCAAGCCGCTAGCTGCGCTTCCGGACCTTGAAGTTAAGGTCCCGAGCGTGAATGCGCTGGGCTTGACGGTCAGTATCAACAGACGCAATGCGCTGGTGAGTAAGGATGCAAGGATGTATGCGCCCAGGTTCCCCAAGCCGCAGACGGAAGGGTTCTTTGTGGTTGTCACGGAGAAGAGTGGGGATGAGGTTGTCGCGTTGAAGAGAGTGGTGTGGCCGTCGAGTGGCAACGGTGGTGGTGCGGGAGGTGATAAGGGGAAGGGGAGGGGGAGAGGCGGTGCTGCAGCAGCTGGTGCTGGCCCGGGAGGCAGCAGCCCGAGCACGAGGGTCAATATTAAGTTGCCGCCGAGTGAGCTGGAGAGGGTGTTGGATGTGAGGGTTGTGAGTGATGGGTATGTAGGGATGGAGTGGAGGGTCGAGGGCGTCGAGGTGCCGGCGCCGCCGAGGGTGGAAGGGGATGATGGGAAGAAGGGGAAGGCTAAAGGGCAGGAGGAAGGGGGTTGGTGAGTGCTGAGTAGAGGAAGCATGGCTGATCGAGAGGCGATGGAGTTGCTGGGGTGATTTGTAGATCTTGTTCACGAGTGGTTGGAACATTGTAGACGAGAAGAAAAGTCCAAGGTGGAAATCGTTTGATTCATTCAAGCCCGTGACTGTCATCGAGCCTTGCTGTCATGAAATCCTGAACATCACTGAAACCCTCCTACTCTCCCCCAACGCCATCCGGGTGGTATAAACATCTAGAAGATGTACCGGAAGTTCATGTTCTGTGAAAAGTAAAGGAGGTCAGCATTGATTCGAAACAACAGAAGCCAAGATGGGAAGAGAAGAAGGAAAAAAAAAAAGTAAACATGACTCACCTCCCTATCCGTCAAATCCTCAAACGCGTGGACCAGCCCGCCATCGACGGCGCCCTGCGCCGCCTGCGCGCGATCCTTGCGCTTGTTCTCGCGCACCAGCCACCAGCGCAGGAACACAATCACCAGCACAAGCAGCACGTAGCAGCCCATGTGGGTGGCGAAAGCGATGAAGTAGCGGGGGCCGTCCCACTTGAGGAAGACCTGGGGCCCGATGGCGTTGCCGGTGGCCCAGGCGACGAAGTTGGCGGCGACGACGACGGTCTTCTTCGTCTGGCCGGCGACGTTGCGGCTGATCATGGACATGGCGAGGGTCTGGGCAGCCCAGAAGGAGAGGACGATGTAGTAGGAGATGAGCAGGCCGGCTTGGGTGGCTTTGTTCTTGTTCTCGACGGAGAGGAGCACAATGGTGCCGACGAAGGAGCTGTTTTGGCGGGTGGTGTGTTAGTCATGCGATGCTATGTGGGAGGTCGGGGAATTAGGGGAGCAAGGGTAAGACGTACGGGATGACGTAGAGGCCCATAATGAGGAGGTTTTGGTTGGTCTTGCGGACGAGCCAGCTGGAGCTGAGCAGGATGACGACGATGAAGGCGCCCAAGACCATAGACAGTAGCTGGGTCTCGAGGACGGAGAACTTGAAGCCGGTGATGATGATGTTGGCGAAGGCGCCGAGACCGGAGGTAGGGAGGGTGGTGCAGATGGCGATCAGGCAATAGCAGTACAACTGCGGGTCGGTAAAGGCCTCGCGCACGTGTTCCCAGCGGAAGGTCTTGTTCTGCAGACCAGTCTGGTTGGAGCGGACGCGCTCGACCATCAGGCGCTTGTCTTCCTCAGAGAAGCACTTGGCGCGCATGGGGCTGTCGGGCAGCCACCACAGGACGAAGAAGCCCCAGAGAACGGAGAAGCATCCATAGCAGATGAAGATGGCTTGCCAGGCGTGGATCGGGGCGGTTTTGGGAATAAGGGTGAAGCAGTAGGCGAGGAGACCGCCGACGATCTGCTGACCGCCGTTCATCTGGGGAATGTTAGTAAAGGGGGGTTGGTGCTAAAGAGAGATGGGAACGGAAAAAGCCTACCATGTACCAGTAAGTGACAATCTGGGCCTGCTCTTCACGCTTGTACCACATGGAACTCATGACCAGGAACGAAGGCTGGCAGACGGCCTCGAAGATACCGAGCAGAGTGCGAACGACGAGTATAGAGGCGAAGTTCTTGCATACTGAGTGGAGAGCCAGCACAATGGACCAGAGGACGATGTTCAAGCTGAGGTACTTCGCAATGGGAACGCGCTGGATCATCCAGTTGGTGGGGTATTCGACAATAAGGACGGCGATGTAGATACAGGTGGTGAGCCATGAGTACTAGCGAGGCGTGTTAGCAGGAGACAGTTGGTAACCAATAGTTGTGGTGTTGAGTCGCGTCCTCGGCAGGGATCACCTGACAGGCCAGTGCAGGCATTGACCCTGCCAAGGCGGAAATGAAGAGGAAAGGAAGAACAGCCGTACCTGCTGGCCGTGCAGACCCAAATCCTCCTGAATGCCCATGATACTGGCGAAGCTCATAGTACCCTTGTCGAGGGCCTGCAGGAAGTAGGTGAAGATCATGATGGGCAGCACGCGTCTGTCGATCATCTTCTTCAACCTCTTGTTCTCCTCGGGCGAGATCTCGATGGCGACGGCGTTGGCATATTTGGCAACCTCCTGGTCGAGACGGCCGAAGTCCGGGTGGTCTTTGTTGAGATCGGAGAAGTCGGTCGACATGACCTTCTCAATCTCAGCGACATCGGAGCTGTGCTTCTTGGTGTCGCGGTTGTCGGCAGAGAGGCGCTCGGCCTGGGCCACGTTGTCTGGAGAGCCGGCCATCGTGACAAGAGACGGGCGATGTGTCCACGCTCAGTGGGCCCCAAAGAGTTGACGGATGGGAGGTGGTGGCAGTGAAGGAGACGGAGAGAAGGATGGGGGAGGAAGAGGAAGGGTAGAGGAAGAGAACGAGCCTGGATCAACTGGAGCTACTGCACGACACCTTTTTCAATGTCTGCTCGGGGCAAATACAGAGGCTAGGGAGCACGCATGCAGGTCGTTTGCGGGGAATACATGAACCGAAGGCGTTTTGTGGCCAAGTCAGGCGATTTATCCGTCCTGTCGCCTGGGGATGCGACTCCAAGGACCCGGTAGCATCGTTTTCGAGCCCGCACGGTCAAGCAAGCGGCGGCAAAAGCTTGGAAACGGCACAGGCACCTTGACAGACTGCAAGCGAGACAATACGGCGGCATGCTCCACCCCGACATGTCCGAAAGCGCCGCAGCCACCGGTGGACGAAGGGAAGGGCCGAAGGGGGCCCCGGATTGGCCCCACGGGGAGCGGAGCGACAGGCTTTTCTGGATGCGGAGAGCAGGGCCGGGGTAGGCGGGGGTGGCCCCCTTGGCGATGGGCTTGGCGCGCATCCTGCCGTTGGCAGATTTATCGAGGCTCGGGTGAAAAGAGACCGGCGGGGTGGAGGGCGCGTGGGCAGGTGTGGGGGCAGCGCATGGGTGCGCGGTGTTGAGGTACGAGGCCGGCGAGAGCTGCTTACTGAACTGGGCAAGTCCCGCTGCTCGCGGTGGGTCGCCGCCGCGAGCTGCGCGGGTCTTGCGTGCGTCGGATGCTGCTTTTAAAGCCAAAACATTTCCCACGCGGCCCTCCGAGCTCTCGGAGAGCTTGCCGACTCACTGTTGACGCCCTGCGCTCGGAAACAGCCCCAGCAGCCCGCCCACCACATCCACCACCTGGTCTGTAGACGATAGTTAGCACGCCTGCTGCTGATTGAAGCCAGTCGCGCCCTCACCACCCACCGGAGCCTCTCTGCCTCCCGCCTGCCCGACCCCACCTCTCCCTCGCCCTCACCATGCCCACCGCCCTCTCCGTCCACGGGCTGCCCGCCCAAACGATCCACGACGCCATTGCCAAGCTCACCGACAACCTCGTCAACATCAATGATCAGACCGGCCACTTCCTCCTCCGTCTCCCCGACGGCCGCGTCATCGACACCAAGGGCTGGAACGACTGGGAGTGGACGCACGGCATCGGCCTGTATGGCCTGTACCAGTACTACACACTCACCAACTCGCAGCCGACGCTGGACATCATCAAGGCGTGGTTCGCGGGGCGGCTGGCCGAGGGCACGACCAAGAACATCAACACCATGTCCGTCTTCCTGACGCTGGCCTACCTGTACGACGACGACCGCCTGCGCGACGACACCTGGCGGCCGTGGCTTGAGAGCTGGGCCGACTGGGCCATGCACGACCTGCCGCGCACGCCCTTCGGCGGCTTCCAGCACATCACCTACCTGGAGGAAAACGCCGGCCAGCTGTGGGACGACACGCTAATGATGACGGTCATGCCGCTGGCCAAGATCGGCCTGGTCCTCAACCGGCCCGAGTACGTCGAGGAGGCGAAGCGCCAGTTCCTGGTGCACATGCAGTTCCTGTTCGACCACGAGTCGGGCCTGTTCTTCCACGGCTGGCAGTTCGAGAAGGGCAAGGCGGGTTCTCTGGGACACAACTTCGCGCGGGCGCGGTGGGCGCGTGGCAACTCGTGGGTGACGATCGTGATCCCCGACTTCATCGAGCTGCTCGACCTCAGGCCGGGCGACCCGACGCGCGAGTACCTGCTCGACATCTTCCGCGCCCAGGTGGACGCGCTCCGGGGCCTGCAGACGCCCGACGGCCTGTGGCGGACGCTGCTCGACGAGCCCGAGTCCGCCGGCAGCTACGTCGAGTCGTCGGCCACGGCCGGCTTCGCCTACGGCATCCTCAAGGCCGTGCGGAAGCGCTACGTCGGCCGCGAGTACGAGGACATGGCCATCCGCGCCACCAAGGCCGTTCTGGCCAAGATCAGCCCCGACGGCGAGCTGCTCGACACCAGCTTCGGCACCGGCATGGGCCGCGACTACAAGCACTACTTCGACATCGAGCGGACGAGCATGCCCTACGGCCAGGCCATGGCCATCATGACGCTCGTCGAGTTCCTGAGGTTATACCATTGAGCGCGGGTAAAAAGGGAGATGCAGGCAAGGGAAATTTGCAGATCAGCCCGAATCGGGCGGCAGTATTTGTGCATAGACTATAGATAGGGATGCGATAACGGGCAACAAAAAAAGGGTTATATCTTGGCAGGATGCGAAGTTGAAACCGCTTAGCTGTCCGTCAGAGTTGCCCTAGGGTCCACAGGGGCGAACCGTCAATTCGGCCCGTGGGAACTCATTTGGGATTCGTTGACGGGAGTGTGCAAAGAAGTGAAAACGAAAGGAAAACTTTCAAGACAGATAAGAGAAGATAATGACTCAATTGACTCCTTTCCCGTGCGGCTGTCTTTGACCTTATGAAATGCTTATATTGTGAACTGCTGAAAGACCGGATAGGTGTGAAGACGAGAAATGCCTCCCATAACGCCGACGCCATCACTGATATGTCGTATAACGTGTACTTCGCGTTCTGATCATGCCGCACCTCTCGGTTCAGGAGGGGAGAAAGTGGGCATTGTGGCCGGGGACCCTTGCTTGGCATTTGGGACAGTCTTCGCGGAATCCCATGTGAAACTTTTTCTTGCCCGTGATTGCTCCGCTCCGCGCCCGACCCTGCTTCGGGTCGGAACTGCGCTGCGACTCGGGCATTGGCACGTCCACGTCCATGCCGTCATCGCTGCGACCGGAGAAGTGCAGCCGCGACAGTCGGTTGCCGGTCATGGTGGTGGGCGTCAGGGCCATGTCGTCTTCACTGATGGGCGAGGGCATGTCGCGGCCAACGTCTCTTTGGGCCATGGTTCGGCGCGCGCTGGCAGACGCAGCCCTCAGCTCTTCCAGCGTTGTGGTCCGGATGGTGCTAGGTTCGTTGGAGGTGATCTTGGGAGGGAAATGGCCGTAGATTGGTGTCGGTATCCGGCCAGTGCTGGGGTCGGACTGCTGTTGACGATGATTGATGCGCTCGGGGAGCGTGAAAGGCACGGCTGGCGAGTTGGGGTTGGAGCGAAGAGCGTTGTAATCGTCTTCCACGCAGTCCTCCATGTCGGTGTCGGCGTAGGCAGGCAGTTCGGGCGAGTCACAGCCCGACTCGTCGGAGTGGCCAGGCGTGAGGGCAGGTAAACATGGTGAGTTGGCGCGATTCTGAGAGAAGCTGAGGGCTTTGTACTGGAAGAAATGGTCGTGGGGCGGCGGTGGGCAAGCGGAATCGGTGCGGTGCTTCTGTATAGCCTTGTTAGCAGGTGTGGTTCCGGAAGCGGGCAGCAAGGTGTGGGCGGTACCTTGTCAAAGCGGAAATGGGGCTGCGAGTCGTCGTCGTCGTCGTCGTGGGCACGCTTGAGGGCCATCCTCTGGGGTAGTTGGAACATGGTGATGTTTGGCTTCCGGATGATGAGGCCGCTGGGGTTAAATGATGGTCGGGCGGACGGTGGGCTCGGTGACGGAAGCGCGGGCGTCTAAGCTCACGATATAAGGTTCGGGCGCATCATTGTGTGAGGGTCGCGGGCCTTTAGCTGAGTCGGGGGATTCTCGCCGTGGGAGGGTTTCAGGAGAAGTCACTGGGCTCGTCGAGGCAGGCAGCAGGCGCGGGGCGCAATGGCTTGGATGCTGGGGATTGGCAGGATGGATGTCAAGCAGCTGGAGCGCTGAAACCCAGCCCCACGCACGGACAACAGCCTAAGTCGGCCTCCCCTGCCGCCGGGCCAGCTTCCGAGCACACACAAGGCGGCCTTCGTCGCGGCAGCGCGCAGTGCGTCTGGGAGATTGGCGAGCGCGGCCTCATGCGGCGGAAACGCTGCTGTGGACTTTCCGCTTGTTTGTGGTCGAGCACCAGGGCCGGCCAAGGTGCGACCGCGGTGTGCCCTGGCAGGCCCTAGCAGGCCCTGGTGCTGGTGATGTAGGAGACAGCCACACTTGCTGACACGCGCGGGACGTAATTAGTAGATCGGCGAGCCTTGTGGCGCGTTAGCAGGCGCGACAGAACAACGCTCCCGCGCCCCAGGGCACACGGCACACAGTGGCCAGGCCGTGCCTGCTCGCCATTTCCTTATTACACCTGACCCTCTGTATTCACAGCCGCTCCGCCGCAGAGCTACCCTCTGCCAAGCAACTGTATTGACGGCGCCGATGCTGGTGCCAGGCGCAGAAACAGCTCAGATCGGAAGCGTTTATCGGATTTTCGGACGTGCTCTGCATCCTTTCATGCGCGCGCTCAATTGCACGATCGCCATGCGCTAGAGGGCATAAGAGCCGTTACATTATGCGCCCAGCGGCGCTGTGGGTATGCGTGGCGGTATTTACATAACGGGCGGCTGAGGTAATGCGGGCTGCAGCGTAACACGTCCCGGAGCGGCGGCGGGGCGCACTCCCGCGCCTCCGGCGCATTCTGCAGACCGCCCGCCCAAATTATTCCTCGCAGGCCAGCAATTGACTCACTACTTTTTCCCCCTTCCACCAACCACCACCCCTCCCTTATAGCGCCGTGAAAACCACCCTCTCTACCGTCCTCCCCCTCGCACCCTCCAGCAGCCATGGCCGACGCAATTGACCAGCTCAAGAACGAGCTCAGCGACGATGTTCGCGGTACGTGCCCCGCCACCCCTCCTGCCACATAGCAGAAAGACTCATCCGTGCAGTCCTGGGTTACGACCCGCTCATCCCGCCCCAGCTCCTCTCCTCCGAACTCCCTGTCGGCGATGTCTCGCAGAAGACCGTCCTGAGGGGCCGTCGTGAGGCCTCCCGCATTATTGCTCAGCAGGACGACCGTCTGCTGGTCATGGTCGGCCCCTGCTCGATCCACGACCCGGAAACCGCCGTCGAGTACGCCCAGCGCCTGAAGGCCCTGGCCGATAAGCTGAGCGGCGAGCTGTGCATCATCATGCGCGCCTACCTTGAGAAGCCCCGCACCACCGTCGGCTGGAAGGGCCTGATCAACGACCCGGACATTGACGAGAGCTACAAGATCAACAAGGGCCTGCGCGTTTCCCGCAAGCTCTACTGCGACCTGACCAGTCAGGGCATGCCCATCGCCAGCGAGATGCTCGATACCATTTCCCCCCAGTTCCTCGCCGATCTCATCTCCCTCGGTGCCATTGGCGCTCGAACCACCGAGTCCCAGCTGCACCGTGAGCTGGCCTCTGGTCTTTCTTTCCCTATCGGCTTCAAGAACGGAACCGACGGTAGCCTGGGCGTGGCGGTTGACGCCATTGGCGCTGCTGCTGCGAAGCATCACTTCATGGGTGTGACCAAGCAGGGTCTTGCTGCCATTACCAGGACTTCTGGCAACGAGCACTGCTTTGTCATTCTGCGCGGCGGCACCAAGGGTACCAACTTCGACAGGGATAGCGTCAAGGCGGCTCGTGAGGCCTTGAAGAAGAAGGGTCAGAAGGAGGTCATGATGATTGACTGCTCGCACGGTTCGTTTCCTCCGACCTTCCGAAAAGTATGATATAGTCTGGATTGTGACTAACCGGATCATGCAACAGGTAACTCCAACAAGGACCACCGTAACCAGCCCAAGGTCGCTGCCTGCATTGCCGAGCAGATCCGCGAGGGTGAGACCGGCATTGTCGGGGTCATGATCGAATCGAATATCAACGAGGGCAACCAGAAGGTGCCTGCTGAGGGTCCGTCGGCGCTCAAGAAGGGTGTCAGTATCACCGATGCCTGCATTGACTGGGAGACCACCGTCGACGTGTTGGAAAACCTTGCCGCGGCCATCAAGGAGCGCAGGGAAAAGGCTCAGAATGCCGTCAACGGCGCTCACTAAGCATGGCGTGTCAAGTCGCTTCCTGAAACGGGTTTGGAGTCAAACAGGGAAAAGTTTTTTTTCTTGCATTCTGATCTTTTTCTTTACATACTGCTTCGCATTTAGGGTCTCGGTGGCGATAGATTGGGGACTATCGATGGCATGCATGCAACAAAGCTTGAAACTCATCCGAACCACTCGGATGGTTCTCTCTACTTCGTCACGCATATACCCACTCTATTTCACGTACTAATGAGCAATTGCATTTTACGAAACATACGCCAAGTTATCAACCTTATTATCCACTCCATGTTTTCCCTCGCGATTCGTTATTCGCGCCCCGATCCCTACTAGCCAAACCTTGTCATTTCTTATACTAACGAGATTCCTTCTGGAGCGGTTCTTTTCCAAATACAAGCATCGGTCGCGGCACTTGCCCGTTCTTCCCCCGCGATCCTGCTTTGGGAAACTCCACACTCAACGTGAATTTCCGCCGAGCCGCATCGCGGACGACGGTTCGCCAAGCATTTTAGAGCCTCGCGACAGGAGACAGCTGCGGTATCATGTTTATGGAATGACGCGCATTCCGGCCAGGCACCGGACAGATGGACACGGGAAGCTTAAAAAGGAACGTTGGGAAGATGATCTACGGAGGGGTAGTAGTACGGCGGCCCGTTGGCCTGACGTTATTCCTTTTTGCTCTTGCCCTGCGTCACCAGGACATCGCGTCATCAGAATACGGCAGGGGTTTTTTTTTTCATGCTTCGTCATCTTTTCAGCAGCGGCCGACACACTTCTTAATGCCCTCGAACATACTGACGTACGTGACATGGAGCGGTATCGCCAGTCCGTGCGGGATGTAATCTTCCCAACAGAGGTAGCGGAATAGGGCTCAGCTGGGGAAGGGTCTCGGCATGTGCTTCAATCTAAACAACCTTTTTTTTTCTTTTCCTCCGTGCGTCCGCTCGGGCAAGCCAGTGCTCGGCCCCACTCCTTGGTTTCTTTTTGTCTGCTGCATGTCATAGTTGTCAGATTCATCTGGCCCCAGACACAGACTCGGCCTTGAGACCTCGTAAAAATATCCCCTCGAACCCGAAATTGGTAAATGCCTACTGTTTTGGGAGGGTCATTGCAATCTATCAGAATCACGGAGCGCCCGTTTCAGGCACCGGGTACGGTGGTTCTCGGCGAGTCCTCGCTGCTACTCTGCAGGAGAGCGGAACATGCCCTGTCTCTCCATGTACCTGGGGTATAGTCATTTGGGAAGATGCTTCGTATTTTGACAAATGCGCAGTAGCTGCGTCCCATTGGGGCCACGCGCATCGTTCAAAGGAAGAGTAAGCCCCGCGCCGGTGCTCTGGATTGAGTGTTTGCCGAGCTGCTTCCGCATGCTTTTCCCTCCCCCTGCCCTCTCACGTATCTTCTGCGGGCTCTCGACGAGGGAAATCTCGTCCCTGAAGGATCCCCGCGCTCTGCGACCCCGTAAGCGATAAATGAGGGCGTTGGCCCGTTGCCGCGGCTGTA
Organism: Macrophomina pseudophaseolina; assembly: GCA_022204955.1. Taxonomy (NCBI): domain Eukaryota; kingdom Fungi; phylum Ascomycota; class Dothideomycetes; order Botryosphaeriales; family Botryosphaeriaceae; genus Macrophomina; species Macrophomina pseudophaseolina. The sequence continues at coordinate 139,389 of JAJJID010000017.1, forward strand.
CAGCTAGCCTTTCTAATCCCCCTTCTGCCTATAGCGCGTAGATGCTATGATCGTGCTCCTGTCTCTGCGCCAGTCGAAAGTAACGACCGGGGCGCAACGCAGGGACTACTACTGCTACTTCCTCCTCCTCCTCCTCCTCCTCCTCCTTCTCTTCTTCTTACCGGACCGGTGCTTGATCGTTTTTCGAACGGCTCAAATTTACGCCCCACAGGAAGAGCAAGCCGCCTTCTGCCAGCCTTGGACAGACGCATATCAGAGCTTCTTTTCTCTGTTGCCTATCGGTTGGGTCCGGGGCCATTTGCTGGAACTTGCCCCTTATGCTTATATCCCGCTCTTATTTGCGCACGCGTGTTCGCTCGCTCGCCCGCCCATCCGCCCGCTCGCGAAAGAGACGAAAAAATTCTCAGAGGACGCAAGCGAGTACGAAAGGGGGGAGGGGTGGCGTTGGGCGTTGCAACTTCGTGCAGCACCGCAACGCCGCAACATCATCATCTTCTGCCATCCCAAAGACAAGCGAATATAGCCAGCTAATAAACTATGCGCATTATACCTCTCTCACCAGCAGTATAAAAAAAAGAGAAGAAAAGAAAGGAAAAGAGAAAACATTCCTGTTTCAACCACTCACGAGGCCCCACTCTTGCAGTGCACCCCTTCGTTTTTCCCTCATTCGCGTGTACCCATTCCCGAAACAGCCACTTCGGGAAAGTTTCTGGCGGGGGCGCACGAGGATTTGCAACGAGCGAGGAGGGCGGGAGAGTTCTGAGACGCGGACCCGCAACCCGCTTCGTTTGATAGTCGCGCGCGCGTCTGCTGCTGCATGTCTGCCACAAACCCCGCGGCCCCCCAATCATTGTTCTGGTCGCTCTTCCTGTGCGTTCAGGAAGATTCGCAAGAGTGGGGCGTGATGTGTGTGATGTGCATTTCTTTCGGTCATGCGTCGCAGAGCCGAGCGGTGGCTATTCCCCTGTGCCTTCCGGGATCTGATGCTGGATCCGCGGGCCCAGAATCTCCAGTCTCAAGACGCATCGTTGCATATACGGTCGTAGCGCAAAATGGATGTCGATCGTCGTTGTGTTGGAGGGCGAGGACAAAGGGGCGGTGATCTGCACGTCGCAGCGGTCCCCTTGGTTTTGTACCTCAGTATGGCGACGGCGTAGGTATTCGCCGGAATTCTGGGAGCGAGCATGTATGCTGTGGGTCGCCGGTGTGGCGATGATGGGGGCGTTGAGTAGCAGGGTATGCTCGTTTGCTGAGAGACTGATCAGGTTGCTGTGCTGGGGTCATGAACGCACTGCTGTCTCAAAGGAATAGCTCAGCTGGAAAATAGCTGCGGAGCTGGAGAGGCTTGGCCATCACGATCATGCGCAGAAACAACACTAGTCTCCGAGTCTTCATCCGTTCGCGTAGGTAGACATGTTCATGCAAGAGCGCCAGCACTGAAACGGACCAATCCTGTACGCTGGGAGATACCCGACTCTTCTCAGCAGCCGAGTTTCGTCTATCAGCAAAGCACAATCATTACACGCTCATTCCGCCTTCCCACTCGCCTGCACATGTACCGTCCTAACCGGCTCCTCCTTCCTCCTGGCATTCCTCACCGCCGCCCGCACTGCCGCCTCGACGTCAATATGGAAGAACGGCCTATTGACACCATACACCGTGGCCGCCCGCTTACCCGCAGCTCCCTTCTCCACATCACCCGGCCCCTCCTCATTCCTGATTTCATCCAGTGAGTTGCCGCCAACCTCAGCCACCGCAAAGAGCCCCTCCGCTCCCAGTCTGTCCCTGTTCGCCGCATTGGTAGCCGTGTACCCAAACCCAGCCGCCGCCAGCGCTCTCTTGGTCCACCGCCGCCCCACGCCGACAAAGTGCCACTCGACGACGCCCGGGCTGGCGTGCCGGTCGAACTGCTTGCGCACGTCAATCAAGCCCTGCACGCTCGTCACATCGAGGTGCGCGACGGCGCTGAAGTCGAGGATGAGGGCCTTGAGGACGGGGCGCGGGTCGTGCTCAAGGTCGACCGTCTGGCCGCGGCGCGGGCCGGGGTCGTTCCAAGGGCGGTCGCCGATGCGCTTGTAGAAGTTGAGCTGCGCGGGCCGGGTGTACTTGAAAATGACGGTGGTGAGCGTGTCGAGGTAGGTTGCGACGTTGGCGTAGGTGAAGCCGTCCGTGGGCTTGAAGACGATAATTCCGGGGTAGGGCATGGGGTTGAGTTCGGCACTGGGGTTGGAGCCGTCGAGATGGCTCAGAGGAAGGTAGGCGTCCGTCGCGGTCGTGCGGACAGCGGGCTCGGAGGGCGTGGGCGTGTCCGGGCTGGAGATTTCGGAGGGGGTCGACGACGAGCTTGGGCGAGCGGTGTCTTCGGAGTGGGGAGAGCGCTGGCGTAAGATTTCGTCGTCGGTCAGATAGTGCACACGGATGCGGCCAAGGACGAGGCCTTTGGCGCGGGCGTGGCGGAAAAGGAGGAGGGCAGCAGATGCGGCGATGGCAGTGTAAATCCCGTTTTCGATGTTGCTGAAGATGGTGACGAAGACGCCGGCGAAGAAGATGATGACCTCAAGCGGAGAGATTTGGTAGTAGCGATACACCACATCAGGGGGCGTTATCAGATCACCCACAGCGTGGATGATCAGACCAGCCAGACTGGAGGATGGGATGTAGAAAAAGACCGAAGTCAGGGCGTACAAAGCCAGGAGCACGAGGACGGCCGTGAAAATACCGGCAAGCGGAGTGCGAACACCGGCCTTAGACTTAATAGCAGTCCGCGAAAAAGAACCAGTGGCGGGGTATCCTCCGAGGAAGGGGCCAAACACATTGGTAAAACCGAGAGCTACAAGTTCCTGGGACGGCTCGATGGTATAGTTGTTAATTCGACCGAAAGATTTCGAGATGGCAATATGTTCGATCAGTAAGACGATAATGGCTGCCGGAAGATCGCCCGAGAAGGCCTTGATGAGTCTGGTGTCTATCTTGGGTGCACCGGCGTGTTGGAATCCTTGAATGTCTTAGCGTCTCAGCCGTGATGAAACGGAGGATTGAGCTTACCTCTCGGGACAGTTCCCAAAATCTTGAACTTCGCTTCCTTGGAATTCGAAATCCCTCTGTTCACAAGCCAGCTGATCATGGTGTAGAGCAGGATAAGGAAGGCCATTCTCAGGGTGGATATGAAAAACCACACCTTCTTCCTCTGGGGCTGCTTCTCAGACATGAAGTTGCAGAACCAACGAATAAAGTAAAGGGCAAACAACGTGGTAAGGCCCAGGGCAGCATCGAGTTTCGTTGTGCCCAGTTTCTTCAGGGTGTTGATGATAACCTTGTAGGTGGCCTCACGAGTGTTTATTCCAGAGATTCCCATCATCGCCGGGACCTGACCAGCCGCAATGCTGAGGGCTGCTCCTGTCATGAAGGAGCTAATGGCGACAAGAGGGATGAACTCGACAATCCAGCCGATGCGAACGAGGCCGATAAAAAGCAGGATGACACCGGAAATAAGGGACAGTCCTCTCGCTACTTGCTCAGCGGGGATGTCGGGGTGTTTGTCCTGCACCTTGATGACGATGTTGCCGACAATAGTTGACATAACAGCGACAGTCTAAGCAAACGAGATCAGACAGGAAGCTCAGGGTTACGGAGCTGCTTGACTTACGCCAATGGTGATATCCTTAGAAGTAGCAAAGGCCCAGTACAACAGGAAGCCGACGAAGGAGGTATAGAGCCCGTATTCCGGCGGCAACTTGGCCAGTAAAGCGTAAGCCATACCCTGAGGTACGACCACAAACCCGACAGTCACACCTATCTCACCGTCAGAGCAATTCACATCATCTTTGTGACATTGGATGGTTTACCAGCAATGATGTCTCCGGTCAGCCATTGAAGATTGTAGTGGAAGATCCAGTTCCAAAACGGGAAAAGGCTCTTGATATAGCGAAGGGCGCCCGCTCGTGAGGGCGTGAACTGCAGCAACCACTCCTTCGCGGTCGGCTCGTCTTCGAAGTAAGGCTCGACATCGCTAGGCAAAGGAGCGTATTCGTGCTTGTCTGGCTCGTGGCGGTAGTCGGGGTCGATACCAAGCGGTTTGGCCAAGGCACGGCCAAAGTCCTTGCCGCGGGAAGCCATGTTGGGTGGACTGAATCAAGTGGTACAAAAGACACCCTGGAGAGAGACGCAAGGCCCAAGTCCATCTTTAAAGCCCTCTCAGCCTCAGCTATTCTGACAGAAACCAAAGTCGAACGACAGCGGAAAAACATTGTGCCCAGGCTCTCGGTATTCTTGGTGGTCCGGTCTGGGCCGAACGCCGTAAGGCAGTGCGCCGACGGTGGCCTGCCAGACATTGGGCGAAGAGAGACAAAAGCAGGCACGGGCTTGGACGCGCAATACTCATGTGAAATGTCGTCAGTCGTTAGGGCGTTGCCAATGTTCTTGTGCTGCTCGCTTGTCCGCAACCGCCCGGCTTGGATGGCTTGGTTGCCAAGGGAGCGCCTGGGAGACTGTTTCCTGCTAGCCTTGGCGGCTGAAACATGGTCGAATACTTTCTCCGCGCCTGTCCCGCATCGTGGGCGTTTAAAGTCAGGAAACCTAGGCTGGCCAACTAGCAGTGTGCCGATCCACGCTCAAACGCACTGCTTTTTTCTTCGGTCGTATAGCACCAGCCACGGCGGACGGACGAACGCATCCAGACTCCTAGGGCCTACAACGCCACGACGGTTCGCAATATAGGTGGTCTAGCTGCTGTTCCTATTGCACTGGAAAATCACCTGGACTCCGTCGGATAGTGCCGTAGCAGTCCAGTTCCGCGGATATTGGATATGCTTTTGGAACCAGGGCCACGGAAAGTTGCGAGGGTGCAATTGCCCAAGAATACGCACCAGGCTTTTGGCACCTCTATCCACATAACCGCTTGCGGCACAAGGGGAACGCGCTGGCTTTGCGTGAGGACTGAGTCGTATTGCGAGATCCGTTCCTACATCACGAGTTGGCCCGGATTGTCCTTGCCACCGACGCCTATCTCTCAGCACTTTCTTGGGGCTGCGTAACCGAGCCGGCCCATGACAGGTCTTCCAGGCGGGAGCACAGGAGTCCATTCGTGCTCAGCTTGTGGCCGGAGCAGGTAAAATGAGCATGGAAATACCGACAATGCGCAATGCGAGGCATCAAATGGCACGAATTGATGTGGCTCCGCGGGGAAACTCCACTCGGCACTGGTGATTGTGTGGGAAGATAGAGTTTCGGCACAGGTTTGGCAGGGCAAATCAGCAAAGGCTATTGAAGCCTGGACCCTGAGCTCTTTGCTTTTCTTGAGAAGTTTTCCGTAATACAATCCCGCTGGGTGTCTAGGCAGGACGCCCCCATGGTTGGGCCGGGCTGAGCTTTGGTCGCGTGCGCAGCTTGTCGGCTTCGGCTTGATCGGACTTTTTCAGCTGAGTGGATTTGGCACACGAAGCAAATGCAGGACCGGGATGTGGCGATTTCGCAGACCTGGCTAGGCAGAGTGCTCATCTCGAACTTGGGAAGGCTGTGGTAAGGCGGAGGGGATAGCTGGGCCACCGGGATGGAAGCGTGCCTACTACGCTTAGATGAAACTGCCATAGACGCATTGGCATTCTTCCGCACCGCGATCATGTTCGCAGATATGAGCGCATCGCCAGCAGGCGACCTTCAGGAAACGAACGAGGCGGCGGAGGGTAGCTTCGTGGCGGTAAGGAGTGTCGACATGATGGTGGACCAGATAGGGTGGCGTTTCCAAGCAGCTTGCTTAGGTTGAAGCAATTGTCCGGCGCTGCTACAAAAAATCTTTGATGTGCCGTGGCGGCCTTGGGAGGCTGAGGAGAAGAATCGAGAGGAAAGTAGGCGCGAGGCTTGACGCAATCCGGCCGAGCCTTTCGGCTACCAATCTGGCTTAGCGTCCAAGTGCCGGGGAACGGGATCAGAAAGAGCATTTCCGGCTGTGTCGTCGAAAATTCGAAGTTTGCACAATCCAACAGCACAGGAGTTGGATTAGAGTGAGCTGCCTTGGGGCTCCTGCCGAGCCCAAAGGCCTCCGAGCGCTCCACATTCACCGGCATGGGCTTGGAGAAGAACGGAGATTATGTGCCACGCCACCTACTGCGTTGCACTCTGCCCTGCGGAGAGATGTGATGTCTTCTTCAAGAGATGCAATCACATTTTCAGCAAACCGAACTGAATTTCCATGTTGTCAAGATCCGCAGCACGCATCCCAGGCACCCATTCCGGCTCGAGACAAGGAATGACCGCATCCCTTTCCTTGTACGATCCGGCGGGCGACTAACAAGTCTGTATTCGCTGTTGGGTTTGCACGCACTTTGGCTTTCTCCACGCCTCGATTGGCTTCTCATTGAATGTCTCGATGAGGAGAATGCGGAGGGCAAAAGATGTAAGGGTTCTTGTGCCAAGTCCCTTGCCCCTTTCGTCGTCGCTCAAGCCTCGGCCTCGGTAGAACCGTGCCGTTAGGAACGGATGGCCGAAATCCGGTTCATCCTCAGCTTTGAAGGAGAATTAGATGTCACTTTCGATCTATCTCTTGAAGATCCGTTCACTAGTGTGGTGGAGAAACAGCGCATATGCAAATACTAACTCAAGTTTCCGTTTCTCCTTAGAGCGTATCTTGGCATACCCAACAAGAAGGTCATCGAGTGTCACGGATCCTCTTTTCTCAGAAAATCCAGTTTCTCTGCAGAGTGTTCCGCTGCCACATACTTGGCTGACCGTGGAGGTCCTCGATGCAGAGGCGAAAACAAAAATCTTGCATTTCTCCGTCCATTGCATGGCGTACCCTTTCCAAGACTTTCCGATTTATGTCTCTGTCTGCCCTGATTAGTTTTTTCTCCTTTTTGAGTACACTAACCTTGAGGTTGGTTAGCGGGATTTTTTACAGGCTCGTATGAATAACAATACTACCGTCCTGCCACCATTGTGCGTTCCCTGAGCAAGTACCGGAATCAGCTGGCAAGGTGAAGGTGATATCCGCTGTCATGTCAGCTGAAACCTCCTCATGAAACTGTTGGAACTTTCGTGTATTTAAGGTCCAGTAGCGTAGCTTGGCCGTAGCAGGTATAAGAGGGCCCCCGCCCGCCTGCCACGGCTCATCACCAAGAATCTCATTTCACCACCAACTCCAACAGAAACTGCTCCAGATGTAGCTAAAAATCGTGTTCTCTGCACAAGAGCATTGGCAGTACCTCTCGAATATGGAGTGAAGGGATGAATGAAGACCATGAAAACTTGATGAAGGAAGCACTGTCTCATTAAACTTATTATATAAAAGGTGGGCGAGCCTCGTCTTTCGTACTCAACCTGTTTCATTTCTCTTGATAGAGCTTCTCAAACAATATCACGATTCCCTTGATGATGGGCAGGAATAGATTGAAGCTATCATCAGAGTTAACATAGCTCGTTAGAGCTTCTTCAGCTTGAATATCGGATTGCCACGCCGCAAGACACTTTGGCTCTTCTGGAGTCTGCTCCGCCGTGGTCGACGCGCAGATCTCGCGGATGCTGTCGTTGAGCTCTACCATGTGGCAATAAAATTCTTCCTCGAACTTCTCGCGCCCCTCATCCCATCGGCTCTTGGTTGTGACGTCGAGAATTGATTCTATGCGATCCGAATAGACGTTCGCTGCCTCAATGAACAGGGAAACTACCGCCAGCACGCGATCTGCACACTCCAGACCGCAACCATGAGTTGAGGTCAAAGAGTGAGCCAAGCTCGCACAGGCGTGAATAGCGGTATGTACAAGATGGAAGTTAAGAGAGAGTGTGCGAAAAGGCTGGGCTGAGTTCCCAGTCGAATGTGATGAGTTCCTGATGGCTCCGCAGTGGCGTTTCGCGCCGAGCAACAGGCGAAGCCGTACAAAATTTGCGGGCCTGCATAAAAGTCAAGTCCGTCGGCTGGGTCAGTTCAGCCTGTCTACTCCACTCCTCCCACACCGTCCGCCATTCATCCCATCTGCCCATTCATATGGGCCTTATCACTAAAGGACCTTGCTTAAAGCTACTCAGCCAGCAAGGATACTACAAATCTCCCAGCGTCCCCCTAGTACAAGCAGCGGTTCAACGTCGGAAGACCTTGTTGTATTGCTCAAGGCACCGCGCGAAGCTCCAGCACGGCATGGGATGATTGAATGGTGCCGAGAGATTCTGAAACAATCTTTCTGCCGGAGCAAGGTTCAATCGCCTCGCCGGCAGAGGTAAAAAGAAACAGATTAGGTCCAGGGCCTGCGAAACTGAAGACAGAAGGCAAAACAGCGAGGTTTGATGCCACTGTAAGTCTCCACGATCAGCCCGCAAAGGATTCTCTACATATGCCAGATCCGTTGTTCTATGAGAAACCACGCCATCCATTCAGCATGCGTTGGCAGACTTGGACGTTCCGCCACCCCCTGGACAATTTGCCGGTGGCAAAAAGGCAGTATGTCCGTATTGCAATGTCCCGTTGAGTAAGGAGATGCGTCACAAAAGCCCACCGGTGGAAGCTGCACGGTCTGAACGACATAAGTCCTTACGTGTTTCTATTCCAGGGCTGCAGCACCCCGCATCGGCAGTAAAATACCAAGGAATAATAGATCTTCCACATGGCTCGGGAGCACACTGAGGTCTGTAGATGCCAAGTGACAGGGCACGAACATCAAGTTTTACAGTGAACCAAGTGCGCTTAGACAGAACATTCAGGAAGAGGACCTTCATCAAATTGCTCCGAATGAGGTTAAGCTCTTAGTGGAGAGAGGAGCAAAGTCGACTACAGATACTTTCGCAGCGCTGTCTGTGGCTACATTTTGCCCCATCTGCGAAGACTTAAATATGAAGCTTCATGGTTTCAAAGAAGGTGCCACACCGATCTATGGTATTCGAGCTGACAAGAAGGTCGGTGGTCATATTGACAGACACCTGGAATTCATTGCTTTACTTTTGCTGTCAGAAAAAGGCGATTTCGATGCTTCCAATGCTCAACAAGTAAATGAAGATGTCCGTGATTTTCGAATAGCTGGTGCAGCAATTCTAGATTGGACTTTGCGCAATTAGAATTAGCATCCTCTGTGGATCGTAACCAGACTACAGTTGAATGGGGAAGAAACAACATGCACACTCTTGGCTTGCAATGTAGCACTTTGTACACCCGCATAGCGAAATACACGCTTGTCAAGCCACGAATATCCGGCTTACTATGTACGGGAAAAGGCGTAGCAGTTTGTACACCTTTAGCCAGGGGATTACAAAGATCTACAGCCACTACTGCCCAGAATTCTCCGAGCCACTAGCCTAACCCCGGCTATGCACTTCCGCCTTGCCAAGTTCCTCAGCCTCATCATTGCCTCGCACACCCTGGTGGGATGGGATCCAGTGGAACTCTATCGACATACCCTCCTGCCGGGGGTTGATTTGCCAGCTTGGGGATGATTGATCTCAATAACTGCTGCCTCCACTGTTCGCCGGGGTGCGAGAGCGCGCGCAGGGCCGCTTGGTTATCTGTGCAGACAACGAGCCTCGACTTGCCTTGCGCCTTCTCCGCCTCCACAAGCTCTAATGCCATTCCTATTTCCCGGCGCTCCGCAGCAAACATCGTCGAAGACTTGATTGTGCCCATGTACTTCCTGCGCCTCACGTTTATGGTAGGGACCGTCGTGCCAGAACCGAAATAGCCAACCAGTGCGCTGCAATTAGTGTAGATAGCCACAGTTTCGGCGTCTCTTCTAATCTGGTCGTGCCGGGCTATAGCCAGCTCGCATAATTTAGCTAAACACACGCCAGGCGGCTCCTGCCATGGATGAAAGAGATGTGGCAGTCTCTGTTCAATATTTTCTAGGAGGCCCTGCAGCCGTTCATTCCAATACTCCCTGGTCATGAGGATTAGGCTGCGAGCTTCGAGTCGATATTATTTGCTGAATCCGCACGTGCACTCTAGTAGCTGCGCGAATTTTAGGTACAGCGGTCCCGATGCTATCCGGAGAAAGGCATCACCCATATGCTTCTCGATCCGCTGTGCGGCAGCGAGCAGAAAAATAGCTCCAATTCGAGCACCGCTTTCGATGTGGCTCTGTATGCGCCGGCTATGATCCGAGCCGCCCGGTATTGGATCGCTTCTACGGTGTCTGCGAGCCGAGCTTCTATTGATTTGCTGCGTGGCTTTCAACGGACCCAGACACTACAGCGGTGCAGAGTCCGCGGCAGGATGATGGATATGTAAATCTGGCGCTGGCCGAGGGTGGGCATCCCCCACGTCAAGTCTGTGATGCCTGGCAATACTGTTAGTATTTTAGTTGCTCGAGCTTGAAGCTGCTGAAGTTGTGTCTTTCCAATCATTTTGTGATCTAGAAAATACTCCCAGGAAGCTACAATTGTCGCTGTGTCGGATGTATTGGCACCGAGGGTAACGCTCTGAAGCGTGGTAAGGAAAGCTGCAATTACCGTGGTGTAGGAGGGACTACACTCAGCTTAATTGAGTCCCGATTTCATGACCTTAAAATTATTTTAAGGATTCGGAGCAGGTGATTGGAACGGGTCCAAGACTGGCAAAAGTTCATTGGAGAGGGAACGCGGCTGAAAGGACGGAGTAATGAGCCTTTTCAGCAATCCTAAGGAAGTTATTGTGGTAAGTTCAGGCGGATGGACTTCCGGCGAAGTAGCTCATGCATGAAGAATGGGTCTCCGGTGAGTGGCGCGCTAACATCATCAATTATAGAGATAAGACACAGCAGTCCCCGAGGAGTTAGGGGCCCACTTGCTTGTTGAAGGCGGTGGTTTGGTCAAGGGACCCCAATGTCAATTCTCAGCATTGAGCTGGATTGCTATCCTGTTTTCCACTGGAAACTAAATGTCAAACGCGACCAGTATCGCTCCTCCATTGCGATCGGGTGTGTTCGAAGTGAAGTTGTGAAAAGCGTATTCTCTCGATTTAGATACGCGAACCACCGCCTCAGCGGGCCGTTCGGCGGCCCATGATGGCACTCACCATCAGCCCTGAGAATATGCTCCACGTTAGGGCATTCCTTATGATGTGTTCCAGGTCAGCCTTTAGGACCAGCGATAACACGATCCCACCGAATAGCGCGAGAGCAATCGTCGCCATCTGGTGAGGCCAGTGCCTATGCTAATTATACCACCACAAAGCGGCCAGAGAGTAACCGGTGCAAGCAGCGAGTATCATAAGCGCGTTAGGTCTCCAGTAACACTCGTCCGTGTTGCCAATAACTATCCAGTATCGAGAGCAGAAGAGGAACGGATTGTCGATCCAAAAAGTGCTGACCATGGAAGATGTAATCATCATGAATGATGCGGCGAGGTAGTGTTCGAACAAAGAAGCCCATGTTGGTGGCGACCTTGGTCGGCGAGGGAGAGAAAACCTGGTATATCTCGAACTTCTGGTCCCACAAGTACGCTCGTGATTTATGTCAGCCTGAAGGAGAAGTGGAAAACCAATCGAGGCAGGTTTCAATAACTCACGGCTCCATTTCATTCAAATAAACCTCTTGATGATGCTCTGCCGTCTCAACAATCTGCAACGGGCTTGGAGACTCAGATAAACGACCTGGATATCAAGAGCTGTACTGCTTAAGTAACATTTGAGATTTCGAGGTCATAGACCGGGGTTGGACTGCGTGACAGCTTTTGCTAAAAAGCTGAGAGGTCGCGGTGCAGTCCCTTGGCAAATCAGCAGGCTTTCGGCTTGAAGAAAAGTTTTGCCTAAGCCTCCTTTGGTCTTACTTTTCTGCTTCGTAAGGCTATTGCAGCTGGCTGAAATAGACTTCGAGTTGTGTGGCAGCGATCTCCGCCTCGTGATATTGCAAAGGATTGAAATAAGGTGAAAAGTACTTGTCAAGCAGTTGTGTACTTTACCTGCCATTACTGAGGCATAAGAGCGGCGACCGGAACACGGACTCCAATTAACCGTTCGCCGCGGGCCGCCCTCTGTCTGTGACTCGTGGACAAATGACCCACATATACTTCAAATGCTGCATCGCATGTACACGGACAAATCGGAGAGCAGTGGGCCCATTGATTTGCAAAGACCCGGCCTTTGGATTGCGGCACAAGCCTACGTGGCGCTACGGTTGGTACTCTGGCCAGCAAGAAAAGGATATGCAGGAAGCAGTCCGGTCGTAGCAATACCGAAATTTAAGGAAAACCATCATTCCGTAAGCCATTAAATTTTCATGCCAGTCTTCACACGGTACAGCGCACTGTGAGGTTTCTGGTTGTCTATTTCTCGTGGTGGGAAAGGTAAACATCGTTATGTGGCGGACCAGTGACACGGGCATCAAGTAGCCTTTGCGTGGCCATTTCAGCCAACCAGCTCTCGTAATTTTGATCACACCGAGCATGATGCCTCCTTGGCACGCATCCACCAATTAATGATATCTGCACCTCCCACTTCAGCACGGCGACGGCTCGGTGCGGAGTGTGGTTTAATAATCTCGCTAATCCTAACACGCAGAAGATAGACGAATGGATCCACCACTCCAACACCAACGCAGTACCCTTGTCAGATTGCTGCCTATTTGGATATAAAAGTTAGACATGAGCCCGTATTCGCCCGCCAGTCTGCGGCACAGCTGTTACGTGCGACGGGAATGTCTCCGTACGGACGATTTGGGCGCAATGAAGCGAAGGTTCCGGAGGGTTTCTACGCCGTACAGCCTTGAGACATTCAAACTCTTCAGCCGGGTTGGCTAGCCATTGCGGATGAAGTGCCTTATCAATGGGGTCCGCGCATCCATAAAAGTACTGTGACTCCGATAGGGCTTCCGCGAGTCAGCCGGCCCGCGTTCCAGCCTTTTTTTTCTTTTCTTTTTTCTTGGAAAATCATTAAGAGCCTATGAGATATGGCCGTTATAACTTGCCCTCTCACCGTGTATAATAACGAGCGCTAAAAGAATTCAAGTAGGACGATATGAGCGTCAGGGCACCAGGTTGTCGTGAAAATAAGAATTACGATTCCTTGTCTAGCGGAACACTCCTATAGCGCCTTATGCTAGGTGCAAACGTCGGACGCGGGCAAAAGATCTGAAAGAACTCTGGCTAGCCGAAGATTAGTCAGTCCATTTTTGTGCCTCACTGACAAATTAGTGGTTGCCGTCTTCTGTAAGAATGAACGAGAAGATAGAGGCAACACATTCATAAAGTGCACGGACAAGAGACGTCAACTAGGTGTAGTCATGTTCTGAAGCACACTTGGCGATTGTCCACCTCCTTAGCGCTAGGGCAAGCCGCGCGCCAGCTAAATAAAGTTTAGCTTCGGACAGGAGCGACAGTCGAAGATGTGAATATTACTCGTAGTATGGGTCCAAAGGATCTCTGTCCATAGCCGCCTTGTCATGGCGTGTGGGGGGATGGGAAGGCTTGCTGAGCCGCACTAGCTTCACGTGCACATACGTCGTATGAATACGTAGCTAACGCCCGATAGAGTTACTTCCAGCCTATGCAATGTTCATAGCAGAAACTACGGCTTCAGAGGTGACCTAGGATTCCCTGTCTTTCGCCTTGTCTTCTCCACTATCATTTTACGAGTAACTAGACACAACGTCCTACGAAGACCTACAGGCACTACAAATATGCGTTCACCTCCTCCTGTGCCACCGAAAGACAGTCCGAAGATGCCGAGCACAACTGAAGTCCGGCCAAAGCGCGATGGCCCACGTAGTTGCGAGAAGGTGCCAACCACTACCAAAACATCACCAACAGAAGATCCGGCTCAACACAAGCCCTATGCTGAACTCACCCGAGACCATATCCTGCCCGAAGTAGTTTTCGGTCTTGATACCCATGCTACACATAGCTCCCAGAAGATCCCCTGCGCTACCGAGTCTAATCGCCCCATTTCTTAAATATATCCTAAAGTCAGCTATGCGGAACTTACTTAAGACGGTTCCCTGCCATAAATCTACGAGCTCGAGAACTATCCGCAGGTCCACACCGAGAACGAGCCTGAAGCACTAAACCGAGATCGCTCAGTTCCATATGCACTAGAAGCCACGGACCAGACAAGACTAATAAGAACAATTTGCGGCTTGCGAAGATTGTGGTTTTGGGTAATCCTTACTACCATAGCCGTAATGGCTCTTATTGTCGCCATCGTTGGCGGAGTGCTTGGATCACGAGCGGCAAAAACTAATCTAAAGATTACTCTCCTACCGACAGCAGCACTAGCAGCAGTCAATGATACCGAGGGCAACGGCGTATAACACCATCGCGTGTACTTCCAAGCCAAGTCAAATGCGCTTTATTAGTCGGCATGGAACTCCAGCAGTCAAAAATGGCATGTATTCCCTCTTAATCCCCGGAGTGCTTCAGGCCCAGAAGTTAAACCAGGGACGCCACTAGCCGCATACACTCTGAATGACGGGATACATGTAAGGCTTCACCTGTTTACCTCCATATATTTCTGACCATCGCTGAAACGGTTTTTCTATTAGAGCGCAATAGAGTACCATATATTCTTCCTCGATACGGAGAATCGAATCTGGGAACGTGCATCTTATGATCCCGATGATATGTGGAGCACACAGACGGAAAACGCGATGAATGGAACCCTTTTCGCCGGAAATAGCTCGAAACTCGCCGCATACTCGCAGCAGTGCGACAGATACTGCGCTCAGACCTCTATACTTGTATATCAAGACTTTGATTACAGCCTCTGGTGGGCAGCATACATATCTGACTATGGCTGGTACGCACAAGCGGCGAAAGCGGACTCGAACCACTCGCTGGTCACCGGAAGTAGTCTGTCCTTGGCGCCGATATGGACAAACGATTCCAGCACGGTGGCGTTGTATGCCAACACAGGTAACCTGACGCGGTTCATCTGGTATCAACTTACTGCCTGGGAGAATTCGTGGTCGTATAATCGTAAGCTCTCCCTTCTACTCTAACAAACGAAAGCAAGTGTATCTTAACTGATGACCGTGACATAGGCTCGTTCCCGGAAAACCTAGAGCCGAACGCGGAAATCACGGGCTTTTCGCTAGGATACAACGTGGGGAATGACTCGATGTCAGATATGGAGGTTCTACTAAACGATCCGGAGACGCCTGGAGGCGTTAGGGTGTGGGATTCGAACTTCTCGACCACGACCTTCTCCAACAACAGTGCTGCTGCATCGGCGTTTTTGTCTGACTTCAACCTTTCGACTATTGTAGCATCTTCTGGCGGTAGAGTATATGCTGTGGAAGGGGAGAAATTAGTTGAGTGGGAATGGCAGCATGGGAATCGGTCTTTCGTAAGGCTTGGGACAGTGAATACGGATATAGTTACATAGTGCGGAGTCTGTTTTATTTAATTTTAGGATACCCTTCTTTGAAAAGGTTGCCATAAAGACCGCCTCTCGCAGTTGATCCTGTCATCAACCGCTTTGATCCCACTCTCTGTTGTCGTCTTCCACGTTAGCATCCAAACTGTAAGCGGAGAGGCGGGTCCTCCTGAGGCCCCAGCGCGTCGGCCAGCAGCTGACCAGCGGCTCGTCAATCGAGGTGGAAGGGCCATAGGCTGGCGCGGGCCAGTGGTACGTGGCTGCTATCAGTGGACCAAGCGGGGCGCATGGCGGGCCGGGACAGCCGGGCGGCTTTGGGGAACGGAAGTACAACCAGGCATCAAGCGTCTCCGAAAACTCGTACTCACTGCTCAGCGAACCCCCAGCTATCCTTATCCGTACTACAGTCAAAATTATTCACCGAAGGTAGCCATACTTCAAGGATTCTGGCACTTATAGTGGCGAAATTCTATTTCTTGGCCGGGTGTTACAAAGCCTACGGCACAAAGGCTAATTGACCCCACAAGCTAAAAGTCCGCACGGGACGGAGCGCCCCAGGGAGCAAGAGCCCTCACGGCATCAAAGCCGCCGGGGCAGAACACAGCGAGTGCCAGGAATGGCATCAAGCCTGGAGTCCCGCAGGAGAAGGACACTAAACGAATCTAGGAAACCGGCAAAGGATGCGACACGCAGGAAGAGATACAGTAGGGAATCTCGTCCGCTCGCTAGGACAAAAGTCCGGTCCAGAGAAAGATGTGCACACCTAAGCTCCAGCTTTACGTGCGGTCTACCTGTAGCCCACGAGCGCAGAGCTACCTAAAAGCGACACTGAAACAATCTCTGAGCCAGACGGTAACGCAAGCGTGGGGTGTGCTCTGAATGGAGAACGGACGCGGACGTCAGCTGATTAAAATTGTTGAACCGGGTAGGTGAACCAAACGAGAGAAGAAAGGTTGATTGATGAAGGAGGCCAGCCGGCTTTAGTCTTAAGGGCCAACGCTCGGTGGTGACTAAGCTACTGAAGCAAACAACCTAAACCTGAGACGGCCTAGCGGCTGCCACTGGAACCTTCCACCCAACAAAAATGGTGCCAGAGCCGACGAGGAAGGCTCTAGGGGTCTACTCTGGCACACTAAGGGCGCTGAGCTCGCTAATTTTGCAGATGAGAACTGGTAAGATTGGCTTACGGCACTTTCTCTATCAGAGGAGAGTGTCGGACGTGACGTCTGACGGATGTGATTGCGGCGGGGGCACAGACGGTCAGCCATCTGTGCCATACGCGTGCAGTAAAGGAACTAACATCCACCTTCCGCACGGCGGGCGAGAAGGGCTGATGTTAATAGACCTCAGACCTGAGCAAGCTACTACGCCAGCGCAACATAGCTATAGCAGCGGCAAAGTTCAGGATGGCGACTAAGCTCCCAAGGCAATTTAGAGCAATATCATACCTATGACGCACAGCTTGACATGAGGAGGACGGAATAGTTTATGGAAGAGGCAGGCGCTAAAGGAAGACCGTAGCGCCAAGAGACAGCCATGTAGAGGTATGCAGGCCAATTAGAGAAGACGCCAGATCCAGCCGCCTCATTTAGGCTCAAACGATTCTCCTGAACACGGCGAGGCCGGCCTTGGGCGGCTGGGGCGGTCTATGAATTCATCATAGGGTAAATTTGAAATTTGTACTCAGAGAGCCAAATTCATCAAATCCACACACCCGCTCTGAATCTACACCTCTGTGGATAGGCCGCGGCCGTGCGTTGTTGCTAGCCTGCACGACGTTAATATTGCTATTGAGGGTCACCCCTATCATCAGCTACATTAAAATCTTGGCGGACATGCTGAAGGGCCTCTCGCGCGCGCCGGTTGCTCGCAGCTTGCCGCTTCCTCTTATTAAGACGTCGCAGAGGGATCGCAGGAGGAGGCATTGCAAATAAAGCATCCTCACTGCGGCCAAAAGACGGCTTAGCTAGGCTATGGTGGGCATGCGAGAAATGCCCAGGTTCGCCGCACTGACTAAACCTGTAGCCACGTCGCACGGCAGGACTATACCTCTCCTTACACTTCCTTCGCGGCCGACCTGATCGCTTCTCGAGCCTTGGCGGTAGGACTTCCATCTCTCGCAGGATTTCAACCTCCATTGGACTCATTCGTCACTCGTACGTCTTCCGGTAGTTATCGACGCCGTACATTACGCTAGCCTCGACGTTACTTGGTATGTGTCCTTTACGCAATGATAGCGCGAAGGCGTGTCCACAAGGAAACTGATTCTCTCAAAACTTTCATGGCGCAATTCTTTTGGAGTCTTCCCGCTTCCAAGATAATCTTGCAAGCGGCCCGCGAGACTCCGTCAGACCTTCATTGCCGAGGTGAGACAGCAATGAATCACGTAGAGTAGCGGTTAGAGAATGGCGTCCTGGCTGTAGTAAGGCGTGATAGCGCGCCTGTTGGGCCTGATGTATGTTGCAGGGAATCGGTGTTCACGATAGAGGACGATGATGATGGCATGATGTTGAGGACGTTGCTCGGAGTGTATTAACCTCCCCGCGCTAGCGTGTACTGTGTGCAGTAGCGCTAAGCCTATTACGGCAGCGGCTAATGGTAAGCGACTAGGGTATTGCAGGTAATAATCAAGGTGATTGCTAGTTTAGACCAGAAATGGAAAAAATGTATATATTTCGCTATGCAAGTGTGTATGTTGTTTCCTCCCCCGAAGTGTACGTCGGAATTAGAATACATGCTTGCAAGGCTGCGCCAATCAATGGAGTGATGTTCCAAAAAAAATTGGCATGTTGATTGTCTTGCGCAATCCAGCGGGGCTGGGCCTTCGCCCTGTCATATGCCGCATCTCCGCGGTGCACAGTCCACACTAAAACTAACCCGAAAATCAGAATCTTCGATCACCATTCCTCAACCACTGATCCCCCGGCGAAACTGAGGAGCCTTTGTAAATCTCTCAATAATAACGAGTCTGAGAAATTTCACAACTGAAAGTATAGGGGCTCCCATGTCGGGGTTAATTAATGGTATAGTGAGACCGCCCTTTTTCCCTTCTACACCGTCACTCCCAGAATGGGCCGCTATGATCTAATGGTCCAAGGTATCCGCCGCTGAAGAAGTATTCCATACCGTCAAATAAGGGATCTTGTAGGTCCATTGGATCGAGCAGTGTGGTAGTGAAAGCGGCTTGCTGATTGCCTATCTCCTGGGTTGTCGAACTGGGGTTGCCGGAATCCGCTCCAACGCCACGGTCGGAAGAAACGCCGATAGACTCATCGTGGTGGGGTAGTTGTTCCCTTTCTAGACTTATTGAACTCTCTTGGCTGTAGGAATTGCTCCTTCGAAGCCTCTTCAATGCCTTCTCCACACTATACCGCATTGATTTCGGCATCGACTGCACGTCGCCATACCTTCTCTTCACTAGCTCTAGATGCTGCACTATCTCCCCATGTGACGAGCTGGATGATTTTGCCGAATGTTTGGACAAGAGCAGCACGGCGTAAGAGACGCACAACAGATAAAAGTCTGGAAGGTCTGCTCCCCATGACTCGGGAATGGTAAGGAAGATAGCAAGGACTTGGGCAGCAAAGTCGCAGACAAGTGACTGCATTATTCGAGAATGAATTCTCCCCCCGCTTTCAGCTCTGGTATCGCTGTCAGAAATCTGTGGGGAACGTTCGCTGTCTTGACTTTGTAAATGCTCCAGTGACCGACTGGCGAGAATGAGCCATGCAATTTTATAGCTGACACTCAACACTAGGGAATTGGGCAGTTCTGAGTACGCTCAGGTTAGCCTTGACTCGCCAAATATGTATAATGATCTCATAGACCAACCGAGCAAGTGGCTCCACTTCTGTTTCCATCCTGTGAGCTCCTCGCAGGCTCCGTCACTTTGCAGGAACGATTCGCGTGAAAGCTTCTGTTCTATGATCGAGTAGAGTGTTATTTCGGCAAACAACATGCTGTCACGCAAAGTTGCGAGCTCAAAATCGAGCAACACTCTACACTGCCTAAAGTACGGACCAGGCAATGTGGACGGTCGCCCGGTCGTAGCCGCCCAACTATGCGATAAATCAGTGTCGGGAACGCAATCAACCAGCATGGTGAAAGGAAGCCTACTGTAGGTGGACTAGGCATATGTTTGCCCAGAGCCGTATGGACTTTTGGTCCGCCAAAGTCGAGGTGCCAAGTTTCGTCCTTCTGCCTATTTCCGAGAACTTGATGCTGAGCATGGCTTGTTGTGCGCAATGACCACTCAGTAACCAGCTATCTAGGAACTCAGACCCGCGCTATCTTGTTGTTAGCTATGGTGAAATCCTATCACGAAATGGTCTTGAGTTACCGACGGAGAGGCGCTGGAGAATGCCATGATGAAAACACCGGTAAGCTCTTCCAAGGGTAAGGGGCCTGCAAGCATCACCACACCGAGCATTTTCCGGACGTGCTCGAAGACCAGTCTATGTTTAACGAGCCTTTCACCATCCACTGCGGCGTATTTCAGCTCTTGAAGGCAGCACACCGCATGCAGGAATGGCGAAACATGCCGGAGTTCTCCGCCTGACGTCATATCTTTCTCGTCTTGAATGAGGAGAAACCGTCCTCGGCGACGAATAAATCTACAAAGTGTGAGCAAGTTCCCTAGAAGCTGAAAGAAGCGCATATCCACATTTACCGTTTCACAAGGTTGTCAGCAGATTGTAAGTCCAGTATGTGGGCGGAAATAAGATCGACCTGAGCATCCAGCGTCCTCCGGAACCCCCCGTCCAGCTGGCTTCCCACCTTCCTCATCACCTCTGCCGGAGAGGTGTGGACGGTTCGATCCGTAGGGGTAACAACCGGGTCAATGTTTCCTTCATCCCCCGCAGATTTGGTGTGGGTTTCGGCACAGCCCTTCTGGAAATGGGTTCTTTCTCGCTCCGTAAGTAAAGTATTGACCATCGACTTGAGCTCGGATACTGATGTCTCTAGGTTTAACAGTCTTCCTTTGGTAAGCTGAAGCCTCTGTGTTACGCCGGTGAAGGATCAAAAGGGGGGGTTGACACCTTTGGTCAGTCCCAAGCAGGAAGGGGATCGTCTGCTGTTGCGCCGGAAGATCATTGCTGTCATTTTTGACACATTGAATCCTATATTGACCCTCAGACCAAGATCGGCATCAGCAGAAAGAAACGCGCGGGTTATACCTGAGTGTACGACACCGTGCACAGCTATCAAAACCCTTGTCAAACTCACAGCGGCACTTTAGTCGCCGACAAGTTTCGCAAGAAAGAATTAGACGCTTCCGCTTTTTGACAGGGGGCTCTTCAGCGCGCGAAGAGGCTGCTGCATCTCCAGTCGACTTTGTGCGATTGTGAAGGGAGCGCGTACTATTTGTCCAGATCTCTTCGGCGGCGGACGAGTCGGTCATGGGGACGAAATCTCCTACAAGGATATAATTAAGGGAGGAACAGATTGGGCAAAAATCGATGTTGAACAAGAAATGCCCCCCGGAGGCCGGTTGAAACCGCCTTATCGTCGTAAGGCGTCGGGATGAGCGGGGAACCCCACTTGGAATGAACCGCAACCGGGCGCCGGCGGAGATCACAGGAGATAGCCGGAGATCGGCCATGGACGTATGCCCCCCGTCAGCCTGGAATCTTTTATCTAGCAACCAATGATGGTACATATCTCTTCGTAGCTACATTTTATAAGAAGGCAACATGCTCTTCCTCGGGGTCCATAAATCAAAAACGCCAGTTCTCCAAAAATTACTGACACGGCAATGACAAGCACCACTCATACTGAGATTGCTCCGCCCCATGGCTTCACAAGGCTTGCCATGCGGAGCTATGAGGGCATTTCATACCGGCTCGTATCAGCGAACCCGCCGCGTGAATGCACGCCGGAGGAGATTCCCATCATTGACCTGGATGGCATTTTCAAGGATGACCTTGAGGCTCGCAAGGCAGTAGCTCGCGAAATCCTCAGTGCCGCTGAGAACTCTGGCTTCTTCTACATCAAGAACCATAGGATCCCGGAAGATGTGGTAAAAAATACCCTGGTTATGGGTAAAGAGTAATCGCCAATTTCCCCTGCCAACTACCTCTTGGCCCTGTTTTTGTATTATGCCAGCACTGACTCCTCTCCAGGTTTTTCAGCCTCCCAGTGGAGGAAAAGCGTAAAGTATCATCAGATATTTCATCTTACGGCTACGATGGGCTGCGGGAGCGCCGCGCCAATCCGTTCAGCTCTGCAGGTATTTTTCCAGCCAGCGCACCAACCCGCCACACCCTTGTCACTCCCCAAAGATTTGCTAAAAATGAGCACCCACCCCCAAGCAGACAAGAGGGAATCCTACCACTTCCACTACAAACCGGAATTCGACCCCCTCCACTCCGCCAACCCGGCCGCCGTCCCCGAAAAAGTCCTCGCCCACCTACCCGCCGACGACGCCCTCATCTGGCCCCACCTCCAGCCCGCCGGCTTCCGCGCCGCCCTCATAACGCACTGGCAGCACTACCTGACGCTCGCGCGCCGCCTGATCCGCGTGCTCGCGCTCGCGCTCTCCCTGCCCGAGACGCACTTCGACAGCGTGACGACGTACCCGGGCGCCGACTTCGCCGTCAACTACTACCCGGGACACGACGACGACGACGACGATGGCAATGACACCGACGACGCACACGCCGAAGTCGGCATCGGCGCGCACACGGACCTGCAGATCCTGACGCTGCTGTACCAGCAGGCGGACGGGCTGCAGGTGCTGAACGCGTGCGACGAGTGGGTGCGGGCGCCGCCGGTCGCCGGCACGCTCGTGGTCAACGTGGGGGATTTCTTGATGAGGCTGACGAACGGGCGGCTGAGGTCGACGGTGCATCGCGTGATTCAGCGCGGCAGGGGGGAGAGGTTCTCAGTGCCCTTTTTCTTTGGTGAGTTCCAACAGAGTTTTGGAAGTGGGGTCTTTTTTGTTATTTTTTTTTTTTGAGGACGTTGGGTGCTGATGATCGAAGGCTTCAATTTCGACGAGAAGTTGGGGGTGCTGCCGACGTGCGTGGACGAGGCGCATCCGGCGAAGTATGAGCCTGTGACGTGTGGAGAGGTGAGTTTGGCGGATGGCGGCTTTTGCGGGAAGGAAGAGTGGCTGACGAGGTACTTTAGCTGATCGCCAAGCGGCTGGCACTGGGGTAAGTTGCTGAAGACGGGAAGGGCTGGTCCACAGGAAGACCGTTGGTCGATACTGGAAGCTGGGAATGGGAGCAATTTTCGTGTCTATGCAGTTCTGTCATCAGAATTGGACGGTGATGTCATGAAAAATAGCCCGTCCAAGATGCCTTTGTCTACTTCTGCCCTTCCAGCGGGAAAATTTCCACATCCCTCGTCCCCGGATTCTCTGCATCAAAATCAAACCTGTCCGGGATGCGCAGCCCCTCCCTCGCATAGTTTGACGTCCTATACAGCACCAGCGGCGTCCCGTCCCGCCACAACCAAAGGTCCCTTGTCTCTCTCTGCCACTCCTCCAGCGCTTCTCGCATCTCCTTCAGTACGCCGCGAACCTCGTCCCTCCCCGCCAAGTTTTCAACCTCCAGCGGATCGTTCTCGAGGTCGTATAGCTCCTCCGGCGGGCGGCGAATATAGTCCTTGAGCCTGCGCTGCCCGATCATTGGTGGCTTCGCGTTGCGCATGCCCTCAAATGACAGCGACGCGTACAGGTCCATGGCGAAAGGAAAATCGAGCTTCCAGCACACATTTCGATGGTACTTGTAGCGGCGGTTGCGCATGTATCGCGTCGGCCAGTAGTTCGTGATCTCGTGGAACGTGTGCGAGCCAAACACGCGGTCCCAGCCGGGTTCCGGGGCAGTCGTGCTGAGGATGGGCAGGATGGAGCGGCCGCGGCGTTGAATTTTGCCCTCTGGCGCATTGATGTGGCCGTGGCTGGCCCAGTCGAGGAAGGTGGGGAGGATGTCGGTGTAGGAGACGAGGCTCGGGTTGACGGTGCCTGGCGTGCTGATTCCGGGAGCGCGGATGAGGAAGGGCAGGCGCACGCCCGCTTCGAAGAGCGTGGTCTTGGAGTTGATGAAGGGCGGCCCGTTGTCGCTGAGAAAGAGAACGAGGGTGTCGTGTCGAGCGCCTGCAGCGTCCAGGGCGTCGAGGATGCGGCCTACGCCTTGGTCCATTCGCGTGATTGCACGGTAGTACTCCACCAGCTCCTGGCGGACTTCAGGGATGTCGCTGAGGAAAGACGGCACTTCGACGTCTTCGGGCTTGTATAGGTGGTCTTGCAGTCTTGAATCATGGTTGCCTTCGACGTTGCCAAAGCCCCCACGGACGTGCAGTTGCCGGTGAGGATCGACGAATCCGACGGTAAGAAAGAATGGCTTGTTGTCAGCCCGGGCTCCCTGGAAGAATACAGATGCTCTGTCTGCTATGTGTGCCACGTTTCTCGACTCGCTCTGCTCTTGGATCTCCCAGGGGTAGGCGGTCTCCGGGCCGACGTGGATTTTCCCGAGAATTCCAGTTCTGTACCCGAGCCTGTTGAATACCTGCGGTGCAGTTTCGACATTTGGAAATGTCTGGAAGCCGTTACGCTCATGATTGAGTCCATAGCTCCCGGTTTCGTGAGTGTGCAAGCCTGTGTAGATGACGGTCCGGCTACCACTGCACGACGCAGTGCTCGTGAAAGCCATGTCGAACTTGGACCCCGAAGCCGACAGGGAGTCGAGGTAAGGTGTCTTTATGGATTTGCAGCCGTAGCAACCCATCTGCTCCCTACCAAGATCATCGGCGATGAGCAGTAGGATGTTCTTTGGTTGCGCCATGGCTAGCTGAGCTACCGTGATGATGCTGCCAGCCACCGGCGAGGCCTTTCAGGACTATGCGCTGACGCTTGTTGTCCGTGAGAGGTCTCAGATATCCACCGTGTGCACAGGGACATGGCAGTGGTCGTCGGAGTGACTGCGGGATGAACACGCGTCATCCGATCTACAACTCTGGATTAGGAAAGTGGGGTGTTTCATCACTGAAGACGCCATTTCCAAGATACCATGCTACATATCTTTACCGCAGCAGAGGCTGCGCTCCTGTAGGAGAGTCTAACGAATTCCTGCTGCTGGATATCTGTACGTACATACACAAGTCATTACAGCGACTGAGAGCGGAACCATGCGGATCCTCCAAGCGCAAGGCTAGTCTGGACGAGGCAGCTCAAAAGGTAGAGCCTCGCAATTCTGTCCCACGCACGGGCGAAACTGCAGCAGTGTAGCCAGTGGGCTGTAAAGCGAGAAAGCGAGCTGGAGCCGCTGTTGGTCATGCCTCAACATGCTCCAGTGGTAGGCGAGCTTTTTCAGTAAACGAGCAAGAATGCATGCAGCTGCCCAACATGCCGAATACGACAACAGGGCAGACAAAGTTTAAATGCGAACATGAGTCACATTGTTCGTTTGGCCACAATGATGAGTCTGCTGACAACTGGGGAAGAACGACGACTCACCTAACGGACTTCTTGGAGGTAAATGCCAGCTCACGCCGGGTCGACCTCCTAAGCCGGGGCCGTAAAGAGTGACGCTACCTGTGCTTGGCAATATCCACCATAGCGTATATACATCTTTCACTAATTGACGGTGAAGGTCTCGGCTGGGGCGCGGCCGGCAGAGAGGAATCCGAGCGCATTTTACGAGCTTCTGAACATTAAGAAATGGGTATAAAGGCTGTTGAAGGCTTTCACCCTTCAGTCTAGTACGCTGTCACTTGGGCTTTCTCCAAGACAATAAAGATGCAGCTTCGCGGTTCCGCTGTCGTACTCAACCTTTTTCTCCTTACCTCACTTGCTTCCGCATCACCTGTGGCAGAAGCTTGCAACGTCTTGGCTTCGGCCTTTCCCGAGCAAGTCTACATCAGTGGTTCCTCTGCGTATGATGCGGAAAATAATGGTAGCTCTAAAACTATCCCCTGATCCAATGGGCACAGACTAACCTTCAGCCTACAGACTACTGGTCCACCAGCGCTGTACTTGCGCCCGCATGCATTTTCGCACCAGGTAATGCTGCCGAAGTGTCGCATGCAGTCAACACCTTGACAGCCTTTAAGGCCCCATTCGCCGTCAAAGGTGGTGGTGGCATGACGGTCGATGGATATGCGAACATCGACAAAGGCGTCGTGATATCGCTGGTCAATCTGACATCTGTGGAGGTCTCCGCGGCCTATCTCTCATTAAATTCGGCGCCGGCAACAACTGGGACGCTGTATACGGGGCGCTGAAGCCGTATGACCGAACAACAGTCGGTGGACGCATGGGCCTCGTGGGCGTATCCGGCTACCTGCTCGGCGGAGGAGTAGGCTTTCTAAACAACCAATACGGCTTCGCAGCTGCCAGTGTGGCCGAGTACGAGGTCAGTGAGCCATCTATCCAGCCCCAAAGGACAAATCTCATAGCGCGACCCAGTGCGTCCTCGCCAACGGCACCATCATCACCGCAACCGAAACCAACCCACACGCCGACCTGTACTGGGCGCTCAAAGGCGGCGGCAACTCCTTCGCCATCGTCACCGCCTTCACCATGCACACTCATCCCAGCGGCACCAACGGAACCATCGCCGGCGCCTACCCGACCTACAGTTCCGGCCAGCGCACCGCCTTCGTCTCCGCCCTCCACGCCTTCGCCCTGCACGGCGCCGCCGACCCCAAAGGCGCGCTCGAGCCGCAAATGATCTGGGATCCCGCCGGCGGTGCGCCCACCTTCTCCACCTCCCTCGTCTACGACGGCGCCACCACCGACCCAGCCGTCCTGCGCAACTGGACCGGCGGCGGCGCGCTGCAGCCCGAACAGGCGGAGCGGCCGCTGCTGCAGCCGACCACGCTATCGGACTACACGCGCGCGCCGTACGGCGGCGTCGAGCGGCCCTTCGGCAAGCGTGCGCGCTTCATCGCCTCGTCGCTGCGTGCGGGGCCGGACACGCGCGCGCTGGACATCGTCATCGACGACTTCTTTCCCGCGCTGGACGGCGCGGGGCTGGCCGACGTCGCGAATATCACCGTTAGCCTCGTCTTCCAGCCGTGGAGGGCGGACTTCATCGAAGCCAGCGAGGCGTACGGGGGCAACCCGATGGGGTACGATGCAGCGAAGGCGCCGTACATTTGGTTCATACAGGCATACGCCTGGAGCGATCCGGCGGACGATGAGAGGGTGGAGCGGTTCTACAGGGGGTGGACGCCCAGGATCGAGGGGCACTTGGAGAAGGAGGGGATGAGAGACCCGTTTGTGTTCATGAACGATGCGGATGCGTGGCAGGACGTGTTTGGCGGCTATGAACAAGCTAATGTGAGGAAGTTGAAGAAGATCAGGCAATGGTATGATCCAGATATGGTCTTCACGAAACTGATGCCTGGCGGTTTCAAGGTCGAGAATGCATAGGTGCTTCATTTCGAAAAGGAACGGGTTTATGTGAGGCAACTCTAGTCAACTTTCTATGGCTCGCTGTCCAGGGTGACGTTGAACCCCAGGCCGACTTGCTGACAAAGGGAAGGAACTGGGCCGTTGCAGGGGACGGTGGCCTCTCCATAGATGCCCGCACTGTGGGAAATGGGTTAGCGCTGTATAGGGCTTTGGAATTGTGGTCGAATCCTACCCGCTACCCAAGTCGTGATAAAGACGGAGTGTGTAGATGACTTCTTCGCCAGGGACAAGGGCGAAACGGTAATCGCTAGTTCCGCAGGAAAGCACAGGGCTCGGGAAAGTCGTATTTGAAGCCGAGCAGGTGATCCCGTTGTCCACGTTGAGCTTGAAGCTCATTGCATTCAAGTGATCGTCGGACTGATTAATGATGAGGTCGGTGACCGTGACGGTTTCGCCAGTGGCGCGGATGACAGGCTTCGTCAAAGCGAGAGCGCCGAACAGAGCAATGATAGATATGAACCGCATTTTTATCGCCGTGGTGTAGGACAAATAGGAGTAAGGCGAAAGGAATGTTCCGTGAACTGGTGAGGAATCGTAGGCTGATACGTCCCTCATAGCGTGGCCTTATATAGGGAAAGGTCTTCAGAGACCTATCCTTCTAGCCTGTCGATCAGGAGGTTCTTCTATACGACAGGCCGGAGTGTTTCCGAAGTGGCGCCCTAAGTGCTGTTGTTCGTTTACCAGACTGTATTCTCCGAGATCTCTCAGTATGCAGATCCTCTCCGGCGATGCCGGAACTTCTAACATCGCAAGCTACTATCTTTTCGAAAGCTTTAAGTGTATCTCAACTGTAGATGAGTTAAGCATTGTCCGCCTTCTCGGCGTGAGGCTTGTGCAACCCAGCGCGATGAACGTGCACGCAAGGAATACGGTGTACGCTGTATACGGAATACGTCCGCAAAAATGTCCCGGTCCTGTACGCTCGGCTCAAATCTGAGCGAAATTCACAGACACACCAGAACATGAGCGTACTGGACCTATTTCATACAAACTCTACAGTCAAGCAGAACTTTCACACGCCGCAAACGCTCGGAGACCTGGACTTTTTATGCGTATATGCTGGCCACCGCCATGTATCACGTCATGTGAAATACGGAAAATATCAAATAAAACCGTCCCAGCGCGACATGGGCATCCGATTAAATTCTGGAGGGACTTATACATCTAGTTTTTAACAAAGACTTGTCTCGGAACCAAGAGTAGCTTCTGCGGGATAGATAGCGATTTCTATCTACTTATAGTCACGGGCGGGAGGTGATTTGAGTTTCCCGTCCCTTTGTCCGTCTTGTGAGCCTGCACAAAACGTGACACCAATCAGGGGAGATATTGTGTTATTGAGGTGTGGCGGTTATCTCGGCCGAGACGCAAGAGTTTAAAATTCCCTCCCCCCGCTTTCCATCGCACCACCCACCGATACATCATTGGCTAACCGGACCACTAAACTCACCCACCCGAGAACTCAGGTGGGTAAAGTGCCTCTTCATTCGCTATCATTAACGCGATGTCTGTATACTTCGAACGCGAGAGCTCTATTGGGGGGACACGAGACCTGAGGTCCTGCTAAATCTTATGAGGATCCACTCCTGTGGGGTAATGGTCGGGCAATGAAGAGCCATACAAGGCAATGTAGGCTTCGAGTATCGAAACGAAGTAATTATCAGTCTGGTTATAAGGCATGGCCGGATCCTGGGGATATTAAAATTAGTCATGTCGCTTCCCCACCTGATACAATGCATCAGCAAGCAGGCAACTAAGTACGCTAGTCAATATAACCCCTCGGTGGGTAACCAGATCGACCACCTTGGCACATACTGTGGGGAGTGGGGAAACGGCTGGGTATTTACATGATCACATCAATATCCCTGTACGGTCGAACATCGCCAAGGACTGCAGCATGCAATAAGCATATGAAAGTGACGAAATATAACGGTTTATGTACGAATTTAGCTCTCAAGTATGAGTAACGCACCTAATGCGTGGTACCAAGTTTCGGGAGAGGTTGCATATGGTTTTTAATGCGGGCAGTGGCTGGTGCAACCCGTTCCGCGGGGAATTCCGATAAAAGAATTCCTCCCCCAGACCACTACACCCGTTATCTTAACTGCCTTGCTCAGCAATACCAGTATCTATCGGTCACCGAGGAAAGCACATATCAAGATGTCTGGGTGGCGATACGCACTGTCCTTGTCGAAAGCTGAAGTGAAGAACGCTACACCGCCAGGGACTCAAGTTTTCATTGGTGAGAACTCTCGCCTACCTCTTTTCAGAAGTGTCTTCAATCTAGATTCCAAGGAGCATATTGGCTAACACCCACCAGAAACAATTGAAACTCAGGCCACGATCGAGGATGTTGGTGAAGGAAAACATGCACGGCTCATACCCAGCCCTTCGGATGACCCGGCAGATCCTTTGAACTGGCCCATGTGGCGCAAAATAGCCCTGCTGATAGTTGCATCTTTCTACGCTTTCGTTGCAAACTTCAATTCCTCAGTTGTCGCTCCCGCCTTACCAATTTGGCCGGTTGCGTTTCCACACGAGCCCAAGCCACAAGGAGATCTGCCATATTTGGTGGCGGTGAGATGGCGAGCCTACACAAATCTCGTTCGACTAGTTCCCTTCATCGGTAAGGCTGACAGAATCCTCTCATCACCAGGTCAATGTTCTTTTCCTCGGCGTCTCGAACCTTTTCTGGGTGCCTCTATCGAGCAGCTTCGGCCGCCGGCCGGTTTTGATCTCTGCATCACTCATCATGACACTTTGTACTGTATGGTGTGCTCTTGCATCGGATTTCGACACGCTTCTGGCAGCGCGCATTTTCCAAGCTATTGGTGGTGGTCCGGCAGATGCTGTATCACCAGCTCTTGTCGGTGACACCTTTTTCCTGCATCAGCGGGGACGGGCTATGGTGAGTCCCGCCTTCCACAAGGCAACAAGTGGTCCCCTGGACCTTATTCTGCTTCCTTTTGCTAACAAACCGACCAGGCGGTCTTCAATATATTCATTGCAGCTAGCCCACTTGTGGCGGGAATTTCTGGAGGCTATATTGGGTTCCTCGTCGGCTGGAAGTACATCTTTTGGGTGAGCCTCGCTTTATCCGGCGCCGTGTTCGTTGGCGTCATTATTTTTGTTCCAGAATCACTGTATGATCGAGAGCCGTTGCCAGCGCCGGTGGAACAAGCTCATCGTCCCGGGTCCGACAGCGGAGGCTCCTCTAAGGAGCTACCACAAGTCCAAGTCATCGAATATCGACCTTTCACATTCGCCAGATCCCTTGGCTTCCGAAAGCCTCGCGGGCGCGTCATACAAAATTTCATCGAGCCCTGGCGGACACTGCGGCTCCCTGCTACGTGGATTACGATGCTGCAGTACGGAGGCGTCATTGGCGGCATGGTGTCTATTTCCGTTATTGGACCACAGATACTGGCAGAGTCACCTTATAACTGGGGTTCTAACGTAGGGCTTGTTAATATCGGAGGCATGATAGGCCTGATACTCGGCGCGGCCTTCACCTACTCTGTTGCGGATGCTTGGCTCCAGCGCCAGGCTCGAAGGCACACCGACGGGTACGCGGAGCCAGAGGATCGTCTGCCAACCATGTATCCCACGCTGATCATAGCCACCGCTGGGTTCTTTGTGTTTGGCTTCTGTGCCGATAATCCGGGCACAGCGAGGTGGATCGGCCTACAGGTTGGCTACGGGATGTTGTCCTTCGGGTGCATGCAGATCCCGTCCATCGGATTCAACTACGTAAGTTAAGCCTGCGGCTGGGAACATTGGCAGATGTGGATCGTGCTAACACCTCTACTCCTCAGCTTATCGACGCTTATTCCACTGCGGCCGCTGACTGCTTCGTCATGACCACCTCGCTCCGTTCCGTCGTCGCTTTTGCCTGGACCTTGGTAGTTTCTGATTGGGCGCACGACAGAGGCCCCGCAGAGCCCTTTGGGATCTTTGGGATGCTCATGGGGCTTTTTGGGCTGTTGACTGTTCCCTTGTGGTTCTTTGGCAAGCGTATAAGGATTGCAACTGCTTCCTTCATGGCGCAATGAGCGGAAAGCCTGGAATGTATACTCAAGCCGACCACTGCTCCCGTGTTTTTGACCCTTGTCAAATCCTTGCCATACAATACTGGCGCCTCAGGGAGAACACAACTATATAGTCCTTACTGTAACTAATCAACCGGACGGCATATGCAGTGTACCGTTGGAGGGCACACGTCATAAATGTGTTGACGTCGCGATGGTCTCTTCCATCTCTTTCCACACTCAAACGCTTGATCCAATCAATATATCATTGAGCAATTTCTGGGGAATTTGTTTGCTCAAAAGATGAGGACACATTCTGTGATACATAATATGGGCGTGATTATGCGGTGTATATACATACGGACGAGAGAGGTAGTGCGCGATTTTGCTGGCATGATCCTCGAAAGATCTCAGATCTGATAATGAAAAATTCACATAGACAGCGTTGCTTTAGACCCTCTTTGGCTCTCAGCAGGCGTTTTGAACCCTTCTTGGCTGTCGAGGTGAAACATTCAATCATATAGCCAAGACTACGGGGTAATATATTTCCTCGCTAATGGTCAAATCAAGCCGTATGTATATACGCTCGAAATCAACACATGACTAATTGGCTCAAGCGCGAATTAGGCTTTCTTCGATGCGAGCCAGTGCAATCTATATCTCGGGCCTTCGAGCCCCTCTTACTTTATTATGTATTGGAACAAGTGATGTGACAGCTTTTTCCGTAATGAAGGAATGGATTGGCATCGTATTGGAGGAGGGCGGCCGTGGAGTGGCCTTTTATCCTCTCCTGAATAGACTTCCCTTGGCGAAAGCTAAATACACGTGATTAATCCAACATTATTGTTCAATCACAGCGACGGGCGGATTTTAGAAGAAATCAGTATGCGAACAACACCTCGTTGAATCTCTATCAGAGACCTGTATGGAATGAAATAAGGCCTGAAAGATACGCAGATACAGTGCAGACTCCGCTTCTACGGCCGACAAAAGCAGTGGTGGAACGCCTAACGGAACAGGAAGCATGCAGATCTAACCGCATGTGTTTAACCGCCAGTCTTTTCATTCCACGCGGCCTTGCTTTAAACCAGCGAATTGCAGCACCGTTTGTTAACGTCTGGGTTCTAGAGTCAATGACGTACTGTCATACTGCACGTTTGGTAGACAGCGGATTATGCAGCCAGTCCGAGGGGCTGCTTCACCTCTCCTGCCCCCGCGTCGATGTATACCAGATTGAGGCCAAGATAATCTCAAGTTCCTTCAAACAATTTCCTATCCGACGTTATATCTCTTCGACCTCCTGGCCCAAATAAGGTGGGTGCTGATGAATGAAATAACAGATTCCGCCGCCAACCTATAACCGTCCGAGCTCTGTAAGCTAAACATGGTCCTATATCTAGCGAGGACCTCCGAAACTAATGCATTGTGCTGGGAAGCAACTTCAAGTAGATTTTCAGGAGTTGGGACAGGAGATGTCGCTCTTGAGTGGCTCATGACCATGAACGTGTTCATCGTGGTGCCTTCAGCCAAATCTTTCTCCAAACCAACCATGTCATTCTGAAGAAACACAATTGAGACGACGAGATCTTTAAGCGCGGTCAGTGCCTTGGCATCTTTAGTAGAAATGTGGTTGCTGAGTTCCAGGCAGACAATGGTGAGGAAAGGCATGGCACCAATAGTGTGACGCCGAACACGGGCGTACTGCGAGAGACTTGAGCAAGGGAGTTGGCGGTATTGAAGCTCTTCCAATTGCCCCTCAAGGCATGCTTCAATGTCCATCAGCATCGCATTCGCCGAAGGCTCATCCAACAGATAGTTGATCCTGGCCCAAAGGCTCCTGACAGCATGGCAGACTTTGGCCACGGGTTTCTCCGGTTCTGCGACACGGTCAGCTCGAGACACCTAAACTGGGCTGGTAATCACACCATCTGGATCCGCCACGGAACTTCCGCGAAGGATACGGATAGAGGTCGACAGTGCTTCATGAGCTTGTGCAGTGCCCATATACTCCACCAGGTCATCGACGAGGAGCAGAACCGAAAACCAGGCAGCCATTGCGAGGACAGCCTCTGCCCGAGAAACCAGTGGAAAGGCATTCCGTACTATGCCGATCTCCTTCACACTTGTCTTGATCATTGCCTCTTCCCCTCCGTCCTTCCAAGGCTCGGTGTACGTCCTCCAGACAAGGTGATCAATCAGATAGTCTTCACTGCTCGTGGCCCCAGAAGCGGCAGGCCATGCACGAAGTTCTGGAATATGTAACTACAAGCTTCAGTACAATGCCATCAATGGTCCAAAAAAAATTCGATGCTTACTCTGATTGTTTGAGCACTAAAGCTGTAACTGAGGTATTCAATGTGCAGCAGCGGTGCGCAGTTCTTCTGTCTTTTGTAAGTATCTTCGGCGAAGCACCAGGTAACCCAAAGCGACGACCGTGGGCAGCGCATACCTCTTGATTCCTACCTGATCTTCGTAGCCTTTTCTTTATAAGCCTTCCCAGGTTGCCGATGTGTTCTCTCATCTTACGCAGCGTTTCAACAAAGTGAGTACAGAACTCGTCAATGCAGGCAAGATCAGACACTGGATGTCTGCTTCAAATGTCGGTCACTGCTCAGTTATCTCTAAATATACTGTCTTCTGATACGTGCGAGTTTCTTCTCTCTGCCTCCTCCGGTCAATGCCCAATACCCCGGGTTTCTATTTGCGGAACCGAGGCCATTGCACTTCATCGTTGTGGCATGCTGACTCGAAATAAAAAACATGGAAGTATCTAGTGCGTGGCTGAACCAAAATCCGGTTCAATCTCTCAGACGAGTCATATACGAGATAGTCCTGCGCTCGCCAGGTGTAAAATGTGGTGAGTACATAGATAATGCTAGCATCTGACCGGTCATATTGCGGCTTCATATCTACCCAATGTATTATATGAGCGACTCGAAACCGACCCCCTCGTCCGTGTCACTGCTGCGTAGCTGTTTCTTGACGCTCTTTGTATCTCTGGGGCCCGTGTCCTGGACGTGTGCATGTAGTTTCGTAGCGGAAGGTAAAGCCACAAAGTAACCGATGGTGGACAACGCGTGCGCCGGTGCGGGACATTTCAGCCTCTGGAATACGAAAGAAGTAATGTTAAGGCTCTGACTAGGATCGGCTATTATCACATGCTGGGCTCTTTTCCGGTCTTCAGCCCAGCGCCCATCACCGAATGATCAGCATGTGTATCTCTTTTGCTGGTGAGCACTTGGGGACAAATACTTTCCCACTTTTCCAAGGCAGCAGGTGACCGTTGACGCCCTTGGCAATTTCGCGTTGCCCTTTTTTTTTTTTGTGGATTTTGTGCAATTATCATCTCTGTGTCTGCCCAGTTAG
The DNA here is from genome assembly GCA_022204955.1 of Macrophomina pseudophaseolina. Classification (NCBI taxonomy): domain Eukaryota; kingdom Fungi; phylum Ascomycota; class Dothideomycetes; order Botryosphaeriales; family Botryosphaeriaceae; genus Macrophomina; species Macrophomina pseudophaseolina. The sequence goes on from JAJJID010000017.1 coordinate 173,458, forward strand.
GCTTAGTTGATCGCTTACCAAGCCGTCTTGGCAGCGAGAGGCATATGCTCTCCTCTGCCCGCTTCTCTTTTCATCATACTTCCGCAGGCCCTTCATTAGACGTACTCGAGTATTACTCATTTTCACGCTGTTCGTGTACAGGTCGAACGCTTGATTGCCTAACAGCAGACGAAATGGCAAACCATCAACCAGATTTGATGGCGATAGTCTTTGTCTCTAACTATCATCACCGAACCAGGCCGTTGGAGTCGATGACGGCCGTGTATCCTGTGATTATGCACTAGTCTGTGGGTTTGTTTGTCGCGATCTATGCTCTTCTAAGCGGTCGGAGGGTAAAGTTCCAGCCCCAGAGTATTCCTCGGTAACTCAAATCTCTTCCTTGGCTCATGTTATGGTTTAGCCTTAATCTTCACCATCACTCTGGGAAGTTAATTCTCGCTCTTGACTTGAACGGGGTGAAAATACGTCACCCAATCAATGCAAACCGGAAATGATGCGATCATAGTTCCGCGCGCTGCACGCAATGGGGAAAGTAGAGTGTTCAAGGTTTTGGTAAAACAATGTTTGACATCGTCTTCATAGCTTGTTTTTAAATATAGAGTCCAGTGCGCTCAATGGTTTGTGCATGTTGCGGGCGGCCCCGGACGAGCCTAAAGTGTAGCGACTGAGATAGAAACACCAGGACCAAAGCTTGGAGATCGACAGTGGACGAAACATAATTATGCTAACCCTCAACTCCGAACTAGCGGACAGGCTGTGGCAAATACCACCCCGCGCTCCTTATTCTTTCCCCAGTCTTCCCTGCTCGCAATATTTTTGCTATTAGCAATCCTACTCCCACCCGCTCGCCCGTTGAACCCGCCATTCTTCGTTGTGTGACGAAGAGCTAATCCCACTATCGGCGAAGTCTTGGAAGTCATCACAACCATGGCAGACGACCCAGCTGCGCGACCCGCGGACATCGTACCTGAGATCCCGACGCACAACCCAGGCCTCACAGGCCCGTACGGCATGTCGAAGCTCTACAATCAGAGCCTCGACAACCTCGCCTACAGCGTCCTCCAGCACGGCATCGTCTTCGGCCTCGCCTTCGCGCTGCGCTGGTTCCAGCCGCGCAAAGTGCTCGACCTCTACTACCTGTGCACACTCTTTTCGCTCTCGGGCATTGCAGCAGCCATCATCTTCCTGTGGGACCGCAACCCCATCACCGTCCTCAAGTTCAACTTCTTCCTCGAGCACGAGGCCATCGAGTACCTGATCGCGCTCAAGGTGGTCCTCGCGCCGCGCCTCGTCGCGCGCCACCCGGGCTGGGCGTTGCTGCTGTGCTGGATGGTGTTGTTCCTGGTGACGGTCGCCGTCTCGCTGACGGACCACTACAAGCACGGCGCCGACATCGTCATCTGGGGGGCCTTCTGGTCCGACGCCGCGCTGACCGCTGCCGGCGTCAAGCTCATCTGGGCGTGGGCTACGTACAAAGAAGTCGTCGAGCCGTTCTCGCGCCGCACGCGCGAGATCCGGAAAAGACTGCTGCGCGTGGATGCAATGGCGGGACTGGCCATGGTCGCGCACGGTAAGTGAACCAAAAAAAAAAAACACACACCTACCACAGAGGAGCAAGGAGGGGAAGGGGGGAAAAGAACAATAGAGAAGAGACTTTCGCAAATGCGATTCAGTTCCCCGTCACTAAGGGAAGTCCGCAGTACAACGTATACCAGGGTGCTGAAACATATACGTCGCAGGTGTCGCCACGATGCCCATCCCCATCCTCTACACCCTCGTCATCTACGACAACCTGAGTCCGGATTGGTACTCGTATGCGTGGTTCGCGGCCTTCGTCGCCGTCATGCCGGCGATCGGGCTGTTCGTGCCGGCGGCAATGGTGTTCTTCGGGCGCGTGCAGTGCTGCTGCGGCAGGCCGAGGGGCGCGTTTCCCGACATCGAGTGGGCGTATCATGCGGAGGCGCTGGGCGGCTCGGCAAATTCTTCCAAGACGACGCACGCGGCGGAGGAGCTACCGAAAGCACTGTGAGAGGGGAGGAGCAGTTGTCTTGTCTGTCGAATCTGCGTTTTGAGTTTTGCAGGCGCGACGCCTGGATTGAGGGAGGGGAGATTGACGTTTCGAATCAAAGCTAGTATAGCGAGAAGGCTGATGGACATTTCCGTGTTACTGACTCGGTTGCTTTGGAGATTGGCTTGCTGGTCTGCTAATACTGACTTGGTCCTGTTGGGATACTGTAATGGTCCTCAAAATCTGCAGAGTCCGCTTTCCTACAGACGTTCATTCAGTCTGCCTGCCACACCAGACTCGTCGACCTCCCAATGCCCCTTGATGACGTTCGGAAAAAGCTGTCGATCACCGACTATAGTTGTATAGGGTGCAGCAGAATACAGGAACTGATAACTGGTGGTCTTCGCGAGCCCAGCGTCGTCAGCCCACGTGCCCATCTCCTCGGCATCTCGAACGCCAGAAGCGTGAAGAAGTCGTCCGCGAACACGCCATGGTTATCCTCATCCCAGATGTCTAGATGTACTCCGGGCGCGATGCGGTCGAAGGTGTTATAGGGCCAGGCCAATCCGGATTTTGAGTCAGGCACCTCATCGCCGTTGGGTGCGGAAAAAGAGAATCAGTTTTTCGCGACAGTCGGAGGCTCGTTCATTGTTGCCGAACATACTGCGGAAGCACTGTTTCTGAATGTTCTTGCCCCCGCTCAATAACCGGATGCCGGAAGCTATGTAAGCAAAATTCGTGGGGTCGCAAGCCCGGAACAGCAACTCAGGCGCGGAGACTTGCCCGGGGATACAGGTAACGTCGGTTAAGTGGTTTCGAGGAAGCCATAAGTCCCTGAGGATTCGGTTGGTCGGTAGAAATATTATTTGTCCATCTCTTCAACGAGCTTAATTGAAATATCGAGCGTCTCCTCCAGATCCCGGGATGTGTACGGGACCACGAGCGAACCTTATCCGCGATAGACGAGCGCCAGTGGCCAGGTCGAGCTCCAGGCCAATATCAACCGTTCGCAAGGCATAGTTGATGACCATGACTCAGGACTCTTCTAACGTTTCTTCCGGAAGTGCCATCCGCTACTTTCTGCTGAATCATGGGTAGGTAGACATTTAACGACGCCTAAGGCTTGATGCAACCAGAACGCACGGGAAAGGCGAGACCCTCGGTGCTGAACTTCGTACACACCTCGTGGTCTTCATCGTCGTTGGCAGCAATTAGACTGGCATAGGGATTAACTGGTTAGCTTTCCTGCATGAGAATGTCAAGCCTGAAAGCAAGTCTGTCATGAGTAACGTGAAGGGCAACGAATCTATCTTCATATATTCCCCCCATTGAGAATCAGAATCCGTCTGGCAAAGTCCAAGGAGTGCAAGTAGGAAAAGAAGCTGAGCCCATCCGGAAGCTCGCGGCGCGGCGGGGAAATTCGACCACGGACGGATGGGGGTGGGCGCGGTATGCTTTTGCATTTTGGCAATGCCGGACCTACCATATGCATCTGCCACGCTGGTTTCCTGGCAGACTATGCGCGGTCGAATCACGGGCGAATATGGGGATGTGTAAAGCGGCGCAGCGTTTTAAGTGGAGTCTTCAGTCTCTCGGGGTGGGGTGGGCCGTCACGTGCCATCGGGCAGCTGATTCCAGTACAGCACTCACTTGTGGTGTAATGCCGCAGAGGGCGATGTGGAAGAGGGGCATGGGCTGCTTAAAAGAACAACGCCGGGCCGGTTCGGTTGCCTTCGGCCGGCTACCCCTCTCGGGGGTTCGACGCTAAATCGCGCACAGCTAGCCCCTGGCAATGCAGTAGGCGCATTTTCTCAGGTTACCGAGCGGGCTGATACGTCACCTGCGACATAAGGGCTCTCTGTATCGTTTCCTGGGTATAGTTTTGAAAAAGCGGCAGTGAGGGCCGACGCTCACTGGATTTGATTCCCGCTGAGATCATGAGATGCTCCAACATGGGAAGAGGGCGAATTACCTAAACAAAAAAAAAAAAGAAAGAAAGAAAGAAAAAGTGCGACATTCATGACCTTCCTCTGCGCTCCATGGTATGAGCTCGCCAAACAGCTGCGTTGCGGTCAAATGAAGCTGCGACAAATCCAAACGCTATTCCACCCCTGTGAATAGCTAAAGAGATAGCTTGCGGATACAGGTCTCGTAGAGTGACGGATCATCTGATTGCCTGCGGGCAAACGGTACACCATACTCTCGGTTTGATTGCAGAACAATGGATAATGCATTGCGACATACAGGCAAGCGAAGTACCACGCGCTCATCCACAGCAGTGAGTTCAGAACTTCAATGGTACATTTTGGGATTTGGCACATTGCCTATTCTAGGACGCTCTGCGGATTTTCTCTCTAGACACAAAAAAATGCCAGCAGACTTAAGCAGAGAAAGATAAACTCCGATATTGAACATAATCTATCTGCCTTGCGGCGCTCTAACCGAGGATATATGAAGCAAAGACGCCGAAGCGATGCGTGACAGGCCAACCAATCATCACCCTGAAAGAAGCATATGTACATGAGGATTGCTCGCGTGAAATCCGCGTTCCACAGATTTCTTGTGCAACCAGAGAGCCTAGAGCTCGTTGCGGTGGTGGTCGCACTCAATGAGGTCGCCGTTGGCGCCGGTAGTGACCTTCATCAGTCGTCAGCAAACAGATCAAGCGAAGGCGGGCGGAATCTTGGTTTACGTACAGCGTTGCAGAGCTCGATCTTATCACCAGCGTAGTCGGCCTCGATCAGCAGGAAGTCCGAGCCCTCCTTTCCGCCCTATATAACCGTCAGCCGTCAAAGCTCATTCTGAAACAAGGACTAGTTTGGTCTCTTGTCAGGAAGATCCACTCACGGTGAAAGCGGGATCGGTGAGAGGGAATTGGTAAACAGTGCCAGAGCAACCATGCAGGACGGGGGAATCGGCAGTGGACTTGAAGACCTTGGGCCAGCCGTCGGGAGCGCCCTTGGCGGCCGTGCCATCGGCGGCGGGGACGAATTTGCTGGCAAGCTTGGCCTGCTCCTTCACAGCCTTCACGGTGAAACGCTCTGTCGGGGGGATCGTCAGTAGGTGTTCTCTTGGCGATTATTCACTGACGGAAAGAGAGGGGTCAACTGACTCTCGCAAACGAACTCATCGGTCGAGAGACCAAGCGGGTAGGCGGTGACGATGCCGCTCGCTCCAGTGGTGCCATCTCCAATGGTAGCAGCTGCAGGGCCAACGGCACAGAAGGCGGCGACAAGAGCAGAGACAGTGAACTTCATTGTGAAGCGAGAGTAGGGGGTTGGATGTTTGGGCGGGGGAAAGTTTAGACGTTGGAAGAAGTTGTGCAGGAGATGGGGATGATCAGCAGTGTTCAGGTGCTACCTCAACACTATTTAAGTAGAATTCTACGAGGCATCCAGTATAGGAGGTCGAATAGTTTAGTGGCCGCACGGACATTGCGGAGCGATGGGCGTCAGCCTTGGACGACGCCCGTGTCCGTGTCAGGGCAGTGCCTGGTGTCTCGTGCCCATGACCACTCAAAGTGTCTGGAACATAGGACACGATTCGAAGTTCTCAGCCGTTAAGCGTTCTGTAGGACTCAGACGCAAGGGATCTCGGTCTCTGCTCGCACTGCCGCTCTTCGGCAGCGTACAGCCTGTCGCACTGAGCCCCATGACGCAACAGTGTCTGGTCACGCTAAGTCCAGAATACTGATAAGCGAAAACTTTGTCGTGGATTGTGGCACAGCTGAGGACAGCGCTGGTGCGTCTCCAGAGGGTGTGTTTGGGAGGCGCTCTGAAACAGTCGGTATTTCTTGGACCTTTAAGCGCCCGTTTTCCTGGAACAGCGACTCCCTGAGTTTCGGAGGCTTTGGCTACTGCTTTGGCAAGAAATGAAGCTCTCGAAGCCCCTGGGCGTCACAGATAACTTGGCTGACAAGACCGTACTAGCTTTCAGAAGAATTGGCCGGCGGCATCTTGATGCAATCGATTTTCTTGGGAGGCCGCCGACGAGCCGGGAAATTCTGGCGGCCAAGAAGCAGCGGCACTTGCAGCACTTGGCAGTATATATAACAAGGCTGAGCAAAACGACCAGAGTCAAGAAAGTGGAGCGACGCCTCCTTAGACATGCGCAAGCGACCGGGCTCGGACGTGTAAGCGTGCCGATCCCGGAATGCGTAGATTCCGGGCTAAAGTCACTAAGAAGACCCTGCCCTGGCCAGGAATGCGTTTAGCATGAACTAACAGGCGAGTCGTGAAACGGTTTTGTTCCCGCGGGCTATAACGGTTAGGACAAAGGTGTCCAAAAGACCATTCACATGTCGCAGGCCAGTAAAGTGGTCTAAAATGGTCCGGCATCTACTCCCGGCCCCCCCGCTTTGATGACGATCGCCTCGCAAAGCCTTGACATACGTATGTAGGATGTCTCCAAGTGTGCCGCTTTCAAGAAGCGGGCCAACAAGCGCCCAAGCCGCGATAAACTCCCATTCTCGGAGCAAGATTTGGGCAGTAGAAACTCCAGACGCCGGAATCGGTCCGCAGACTAGAACTGCGCGAATAAGCTGCGGGTGAATCTGACTAGCCGCGGGCTTGGCCCTCTTCATATAGCGCCTCACTGCCACCAGCCCCGACGAGGATCAGGCTCTTAAGCTACTCGGGCAGTCGAGCACACGACCTCTTGCTCCTTTGATCGACACCTGCTTGAGCCTTCCTGTGAGTCAAGTGTGCCCTCACGTTTGCTACTTGCTATTCCAACGTGATTGGCTAATGCCCATCGCCAACTTTAGCCCTGTACACAGTAAGCCGTGAAACCAGTCGAAAACGTATTGCAATGTTTGCGCGTGTGCCGCGTTGCAACTTGGACTGCATGTGCAGCCGTATAGGCGCATTTGTTGCATTTATTCCATCTGGCGGCTCTGTTCCAGTTGTTGCCGGCCGTAGAAGCAGAGGGATCAAAGAAACGCTGTTTCATTGTCATCGTCGTGTCAACCAGCATTGATTCTGGAGTCAAGTATAGTGTCCTCCGTCCCACAGGCTCATATGTTCACTTTTTCATTTCCGAGGTAATGCGATGCGAGTGCGAACGGCAGCGGCGGAATTTCCGTCCTCCGCGTAGGAGAATAGAGCGAGGCCCGACCACGTCGGTTACCTGTTCGCTCTTAATCGCAGTTCAATGTATTTATTTCCAGTTGGTGTTCTTATGGTTTCAGTCACTGCGCCTCAGCTGAATTAAAATCTCTGACCAAGCTTCACGCTCAAGGAGCTTACTGCCAAGCAGCGTTAGGTGTGCCCCAAGTGACTACCCTCGCCATTCTTTGGTGTAGACATCTTCGACTGGCCGGATTTCCAATATCACGGCCATCTAAATACTGTGCTCGAGACACTCGGCCCTGGTGGTGGTCGCGTTTGCATTCTCGAAGGGTTGAGCAGAGGTATCAGTACTACATCTTGAAACGATGGGGATGCCACTTCGGACCAGGCAGCAGGCGCTCCCGAAATACTTACTACCTTCCGGGGCCAGTTTGGACATGCACTGCACCTCTTACATAGTAACTCGACAGGAAGAAAAACATCCGTTAGAGCCTCTGATATGCTTCGTCTCCTCAGCCAATCCCATAAGCTGCCCGCCGTATTGGTGATATCAGCGGTTCGCGGACGAGCACGGCCAATGGCTACGCACCCCACTTAATGATCAACCAAAGCGGAAATTCTGCCCGTGCGGGAAGGGGGAAAGCTGCTCCGATCAGAATACATTGGGGAGAAAATTACGAAACACTGCATGAAACTCGGCCTCAAGGCTGCATGCCAAACATTACAGCGGCAAAGCATAGGCACACCACGCATTTCCACCCAAGTGGTCCGATTTCGTGCAGCGTTGGCTCTGGCTTGCCATGTGTGCCGCTTGGACATTTTCCTTCTTTACCGCAAGTCAGTGTTTTGCTTGACCCAGAGAGGTAAATTCGCACTCGTTTGATAGGGCAGGTAAATCTGCTAAGAACTTAGTTTCGCCGCCCCAAACGAAGCCATTGCCCCACCATGACATCGCAAAGCACACGCCTACGACTAGTAAGACGCCCGAAACCTCGAGCTTCGCCAAGTCTTCACCGCTTCAGCTCTACAGTTCTGCTGTCCGCACCACCTGCCACGCTCCTGGCCTGAGTGTTCCATCTGCTTTGTCCCCTTGCCTTTGGCTAAACATCTGCGGTTCCTTGAAGCGGAAGTGTCCAAATTCCGCGTAGCTGTGGCTACAGCCAAGCCTCACCATGTGTCATTCTCAGAGGCCCTTCCTTACAGCGCCTATCGCCATGTTCGCATGGTATGTGGCCTGGTTAAGCCTTCGCGCGGATCCTTTTTTGCTGCACCCTCCTCGGCCCATGACTGAGCAGATACACGGACCCGAGTCATTTGGAGGCTGAGTTAGACACATCGGCACTCCAATCTGTTGGGGAATCAGGTGACTATTACCGAATGAATTGATGCCAAGAAAGCGGGAGACACACCGCGGGGAGTGCGTGGACGAGTGTCCGGATATTGGGTCGCTCTTGTTGCGGCGACTTCCCCGCATCGAGGCCGGCATTTTTACTACGTTCGAAGTTCTAAGCACGACTGCCTGTATGGCATGAGTTTTGAGTTACTTCAAACATCTACGGTTGCCGATATCCTGAGGACTTAGCTTGGACACCGTCATATCCGGCGTATTTGAATGCGAACACGGACCGTCTGGTCTTAGACAGCCTTCCGCTCAAAACTCCATACGGATACGAGCTAGCTTGGTAGGTATCTGCAAGGTAATTTACGGCCGCATATTGCAATGCGGAAAATCAATACCCCGGGTACCCTGTTGCTCTGGAGTGTGCCAAGTGGACTTAAAAGCCTGGATCTTCTCAGACTGAATCACGTTGGTGCATGGCGCGAGGAGATGTAAGAAGATGTGACGACGGTGCAGAAGATGTATGTCTCCCTAGCCACCGACACAGCTACTCTGACCGTTGAAGGGGCAAGCCGTCTTTTCCGAGTATTAAAGCAAGAACACTTCTCTCTACGCCGACTTTCCTTACCACGGAGGAAAGTGGCCGAACTCAAAGCCAAATCGCATGGATAGGATTCATAATAACGCCGAGCTGACGATCATTATCATGGCGCAAACAAGACCGGAGGCCGGTCGTGCATCCAAACATACTGTAGAGCTGGGTGCTGGACACGTACAAAGGCTTGGAATTCTCTTATGAAAACAGTACTTTCAGGCATGTGTTCAGCCTCGCACAACACACTCCTGGGTTAGACCTGAAAAACGTGGCCAGCACTCCACACTCATCCCTGATAACTGACGGCGCATCAAACTCTCTCGGTAGTCGATGTCTATTTTGAGCGTTTCCTCATGCTCTTTGCGCCAATAAGAGTGCTGCTCCGCCGCCCTCTGCGATGGGGTAACCTGCTAGGAGGCGGCCATTTGCCCGTTGAGTCGACTTTTGATACGCCAGAAATCTTCAGCACGCTGGGAGTAGTATTTTAGTAGAGAATTGGATTGTAGCCACTTTTTACTGATATCTATCAGGGTGCCACAGCACAGCAACTAGCCATCCTTCGTTTGTGGCCTCCCTTCTTTATTATATTTGGGATTGAGTCTCAGTGATTATCTCCGACTGGAAAGACGGGTTTCACAACATTGGGCAGATTATTTGCGGGGCCAATGATACGCCTGTGACGTGATTCCAAATCTCATTGGCCCGCATTCCGTATTCGTATTGACTTCATCGTCGAATCTGAGCATCCGGAGTCATGTCCGTCTGAACGACCTGATTTAGTTCATGAGAACTCCCGACTCATTAGTTCCTCATGCAAGGTCGTGTAGAAACTATCGAAAAGCCGTTTTTCTGGTTGAATCTGACTTTGGACCATTCAATCGCATGTAGGGTAAAAAGGAGTGTTAATCGTGGCCAAGCATCGTAACTCTTCATCCGCAGACTGGAACACGAGGGACCTCTTCGTCGGGTAGAGGACAAATAAGAGATCTGGTTGGGCGTGGGTTTTCTCTTTTCGGGATCCCATTTGAGGGACAAACCTGGACTATAGTTGGGTTGGGATTTATAGTCGCAAGGGACTCAGTAAGACTGAAATGAATCATATTCTAAACAATGGATGGAGCCCAGTAGAGCCCTGGATAACCTGAGTACTCATACATCAGCAACCTTTATTCCATGACTTCTGCTGTAATGCTATAGAACGTGTGTAGCGCAACGAATCATGTACCATGTCTCTGGTACTCCACAACGCATATGGGCTCTACATGTAGTTACGTATGGGAATTAATTTTCCTTTCGGCTAATAGGAGGTTCTAAAAATGTAGCCATGTCAGCAGGTAGCTTATTTTGCAAAGAAGAACTGCGGATACCTCAGACATGACCCATCGGAGCCATCCAATGAGATTCTTCAGTTTTGTGGTACATACAAGGATGACGCATACGGGCTGAATCCTGCGCGTGCGGGCCAAAGCGGGGTAGTGCCGTCCCGTCGATCTTATAGATAAGAACAACTTTCTTCAGCCTCATCTCCCCGTACTTCCATTCGCGGGTAAGATCATGATTTTCGGAGGCCCTTTCGGGGCTCTTCTTCTCGCCATTGTTGCGGCAGTTGGGATTTATCGTCTTGTTATCTATCCTGCATTCTTCTCCCCATTATCCAAGATACCAGCCGTACACCCAATCGCGCGTTTCAGCTCGTTGTGGATTAACTGGCAGAAATACCGCCACAACGAAATCAGAACGCTTCACAAAGCGCATAGACAACATGGGCCGGTGGTGCTCATAGGACCTGCGGACATCAGCATCAACTGCGTGAAGGGCGGTCTTAAGACGGTCTACCTGGGTGGGTTTGGCAAGCCAGAGTGGTTCGCAAACGTCTTCGTCAACTTCGGGTGCGTGCTGGGGGATTAACCAAAGACATGAACGATGTCTGAAAGCTGACAGGTCTTCTGATCGACGGCTTTAGGACACTCAACATGGTATCCATGGAGGATCACCACTCGCACTCTTCCCGAAAACGCATCCTCTCCAACCTCTACTCCAAATCTCATATCCTTTCATCCTCTGCTCTCAAGGGTGTCATGCAAACAGTAATCCAGGACCGCTTCATCCCCATCCTTCACTCCGCGGCAGAAACTTCAACAGATGTCGATGTCTACTCCCTTTTCGGCGGCGCTGCCATGGACATCGTGACTGGCTACCTCTACGGTCTTCACGCGAGCACCGACTTCACCACAAACCAAGTTGAGCGTCGCCGCTTCCACGACCTCTACTTTAGCCGTCGCGGCCCAGACTTCTGGCTACAATTTCCCACCATCGTCTCTTTCCTCAAGAAATACCTCTACATTGAGCTTATCCCCGCTTGGCTCGCCACCGTTACTGAAGAAATCGAAGCCTTCGTCCTCGCCATGAACGACAAAGCCGGCGCCCTCCTCTCTGAAAGGGACCCAACCATCCCCGTCCCCCCATCCCACCAGCCCACCGTCTACGCCCACCTCTCCTCCGCGCTCCACGCCTCCGCCGCCTCGGCCCCCTCTCCATCCTTCTCCCCCCGGCTCGCCACCGCCAGCGAGCTCATGGACCACACCATTGCCGGCTACGAAACTTCCACAATCACGCTCACCTACCTCTCCTGGCAGCTCTCGCTCCATCCCTCCCTCCAACGCGCTCTCCGCGCCGAGATCCTCGCCGCCGCGGCCCCCACTCCCGACGAGCCTTTCCTCCTCCCCGAACCCCGCACCCTCGACACCCTGCCCCTCCTGCACGCCTGCGTCGTTGAGACGCTGCGCCTGCACGCCGGCGCGCCGGGCCCGCAGCCGCGCGTGACGCCGCACGTCGTTGGCGGCACGACGCTGGGGCCGCCCGGTACGCCGCACTGCTACGCGGGCATACCAGGGGGCGTGCGGGTGGCGGCGAGCGCGTGGTGTCTGCATCGGAACGAAGAGGTGTTTCCGGAGGCGGAAGAGTGGAGGCCGGAGCGGTGGCTGGATGGGAAGGGGGCGCTTCTGAAGGTCGGGAGGGCGGAGGGGCCAGGTGCGGGTGCAGTTTGCGGAGGGAAGGAGGGCGGGGATGCGGAGAGGGCAAGGGAGATGGGGAGGTGGTTCTGGGCGTTTGGATCGGGGGGTAGGGTTTGTGTGGGGAGCCATTTGGCTTTGTATCGTGAGTGGTCGTCTTTGGATGCGGAAGCTTTGGTGAGAGAGAAGATGCTGACTGATTCGGGCAGAGATCAAGCACGTTGCTGCAGCGTTGTATGCAGGTTTCGAAACCGAGATTGTGGATGACGAAGGTATCGAGCAAGAAGATCACTTTCTGGCGCATCCGAAAGGTCATAAGTTCATCGTCAGGGTGAAGGAAATAGACCTGGGGAAATAGTAAGGGAATGGATGAGACCAAATTATACCGCGGTGATAATTACGGAGTTCCCAGGAACCGCGTCAATACTAGCATCGAGAATGCAAAACTCTTTCATTTATCCGGTCTTCGATTCTATCTTGCTCATTTAGTTTTTCGAGTCCTATGAAAAACGTATTAAGACGAAACCATGGTGTAACAAATCCTGTCCACTTGTAAATTAGAAAAGTCATAGAGGAGTAGTAGGATATCGGTCTATGATAAGCCCCACATTTTTGGGATGAACTAGTTGTAAAAGGTCAATCAGCGCTGCGACAACTTCCCCTTCGTTAGTAAAATCATCTTGGACAAAGCAGTGTACGCCTTTTATAAGAAGCCGTCCAGTTATTCGGCGGGCTGCTTTGCTCGAATTATCTACCACGGTTTGAATAAGGTCGATGTCACGCCATTGTGAAATTTAACTTCGAATTGCAAAAGAACACTCAATCACCCGTCAATGGCTCTGAGCTTGACAGTATCGGTATATCACCGTCGATACTCGCCTCCACTCCACTCCTTATTTCCCCAACAGCTGCTTACCGCATTTCCGAGATCCCCGAACCCCGCTTACTCACAATACCATTGCTGCTTTTACGTGCTATTGCAAATTTCAATCACCTTGGTCAATTCGATTCATAAGTCACAAAAATAAAGCATCCATCTGCTTGCTGAAAGCACTACGGAGCATTTACGCACTTTCGAAATTGTGTCACGGCACCTTTGCGCTTCGAATGAAGTCCATTGCGCATTCGCTGTCAAATCTTCTCGCTGCAAAGAGGATGAGATCTGCATTTGATAGATTTTCGCCACCTGTAGAGACTCCCGATGCAAGTTCGCCTCGTCATCTTAGAAAATGCATGGAGAGTCAATCCAAAGCCAGTGAACCACAAGGTGCGGAGCTATATAGATCGCATGTCTGAAAGTTTTGTTCAAGGGTCCAGGTTCGATGCCAGTTGAGAAGTTGCAGTGCAGCTCCATGTTCAGAGCGAATTTCACGCTGTACCCTAGCAATTACTAAGAGCAGCGTATGGTCCAGACTTCCCAGCAGTATTGAGAATGCTCGGGATCTATTCATGGCCTCAGGTTGGACATCTGTGACCCTTGTTGGGAGAAAATGAATGTCTCATCGGCAGTCTTTGTGGGTCTCCCTACAATCTCGGAGCATTTGACCACGTTCTCAATGGACTTTGGAGATACAGAGCTTTCAACAGCTTGTCGACTCTGTCTGTTAGAACTGCCGCTTGACCGCTTCGTCCCTGGTGCATAGGCTGGTTCTACTGTATAGCACTGCCTCGTGGAAGAATTTGTACGCCCGGAGGAGGTGAAACCTGGAGTGTTCTGCCGCGTGCGATTAGGGTTTCGTCTGACATATTGAGCTGCATGTGGACTCCATGCCCTGGTCAGGCCATATTGGTTGATCGGCAAGGCCGTGAGCGGGGTCGAGTTGCTAATTAAATATCAGGCGTGGCTGACATGAACATGGTTACTCTGACCTGTGCGCATTATGAAGTGGCCCTGCAATTCCTATTGTACGAGGCAAAACAAGCCAAATTGAATGTCAGATCCGAGATTTGTTTGTTCAATGACTTGCCTTGTTGAAGACAGAAACTTCATCCTCAACAGTATTTATTTTGGATCTCTGGACTGGGTAGATTCTGGAGTTACATCACATCAAATAAGGGACTCTCTTGCAATGGCACACTAGCCAAGGACGGACGAACGATATCTGCTAGTTTCTCCCATTGCCATTTGTGACTAGTAACTGCAGAGCTGTTGGGCGCATCAAACTTCTCTAGGATAAAAGCCCCTCTCTGGCGGTCTTCATCAGATGTGAAGGCGAGCATCGACGCGACAGCACGTCATATTGATCTCGGTCGCCAAGCACGTCCAGAGTGTTGAAGATCAAGGTAGATTATGTATTCCTCCTTGCTGTAGGATAAATCCATGACACGCAAAACGATAACACACGGACTCGTGAATCCGCGGCTTGTTAAGAAGTTAGCTGTGAGTGCGAGGTCTCGGAATGCGTTTTGGCTGCTATGTTACCAATGCCAGTGGGAGCTCTTGCTATTGCTTTTATGCGTCGGCTTGGTCGCCGAACATGATCATAGTACGACCCGAAGCAGCATGAATCGACACGGTGACTCCTTGCGGAAGATCCATTAACCTTTGGGCAGGTAACTATGCATGGGTCTTGCCACTTTCGATACCGACTCTGGTCCCGCGGAAAGTTGTCGTACAATGTGGAGAGCCGTAACAACATCTGTCTCAGGTGGTGTCGTCATGGGATTGGAGCGTGATGTCGTTCAGGTCCGTGACTCGTTCCCAGATGGCCATCAGGCGGCGCTGGTTCCTGCTGACTCCACATCCCTCGTGGTAGCCTGAGACTCCTCAGCTTGTTCGCCCAGCTCACCCATGAGACCTTGGAGAAATTTTTCCGCCTGCGCCTTGGACCTCTTTTCCCTTAGAGCCTTCCGCCTCTCCTCGACTTCTCTCTTCCGATCTTCCTTCTTCTTTTCCCTTTCCGCTCTTTTGCGTTCCGTTTCTGACCGCTCTTGCTCCAATGCCTCCATCTGCCTCTTTCGTTCTTCCTCATCCTGCGAAAAGCGGAAGTATCCCGTGCCCTTATTCCTAATCTCAGCGTTTCCATCAAAGTGAGTATCCTTCGGTGGAGTATCCTTCGGTGGAGTATCCTCCCGCTTGGATGCGAGTTCTGCCATCTTTTCCGCAATAGTCTCGTCTGGGTTGAAGGCGGCCGTCTGGATCGTGTCTCCGTAGATAACGTTCGCCGGCATAGCTGGTCTAGCAGTGAAGCGGTCCGGCTCATCCATCATCAATTTCTTACGGCGCTCCTCCCTTGCAACGTCTGCTTTTGTGCCCTTCCTTGTCCTACCGAACTCGTCCACGTACTCGACCAGCTCCTCGGGCTCGCTTCCGGCATCCTCGTCGGACGAGGTGTCCGACTCGCCAGCATCATGCTTCTCAGCCCATTTGCGATCAAAGTCAACAGCGTAGCGTTCATCGTTATCTTCCACATCGCCCCGCTTCATTGCAGCGTAAAGGCGCGCTTTCTCTTCCATCTTCCGTTTTGAGCGCTTCCATGTTGCTTCGTCGAGGGTTTCACTGGATGTGCTGTGGCGTTGTGTGAAATCGGTGTCGTCAAGATCTTGGAGGGCGCGCTTGCGGACGTTCTTGTTGTGTACGCTGAAGTTATCATCCTTATTCTTGGGACGCGGTCGACCGGTGGAGGAGGGCTTCGAGGATGAGGAACCGGCGGAGATGAGCGAGGATAGCTGCGATGCGAAAGCGAGGTTGGTGGAGGAGGTGAGTTCCTTGTCAGCCGCCTTCTTGGGCCGCGGTATGCCGTAAAGCGAGGCGTCCTTATTTGAAGCCATCGTGACGGCGGGAGGCGGTGGATAGATGGCGAGCGGATGCGGCGTAGCTGGTGATGCGGCCACAGGGCTGAGGGTTGGCGGCGGAGAGGCGTCGCTCTCCCGCTCCGAACTTCGGCCAGGGCTTGTCGCACAATCCCTGACGACAGCGGGGCTCGCTGGTGAATTCTGTCACAGCTTCCCCGCCGAGTCACCGCAACCCACCATCCACCTGACGCCATTGACCCAGGACCTCCTCAACGTCTTCTTTACCAACTACCCAGGCCTCATTCTCTTCAATTGCCACCTCAGAAATTGTCAGTTGCAACCACAATGTCTCCTCCGCGTCAAGTCTTCATTGCAGTCGTCGGTGCGTATCCCCGCCCCACTACCCTTCTGTCTCCCGTTCGTCCGCGCTGACCCCTTCGTCCAGGTACCGGTGGTGTTGGAAAATGCTTCCTTAACCAGCTTCAGTCCATTGCGCCTCGATTCTCCCAGTCTCCTACCGCCCCGACGTACCTTTCCTTGATTTTGCTCGCCCGCAGCAGCAAGGTCCTCAATAGCCCCGACTACCGCTCTTTGAGCCTGACCAGCTGGGAGAGTGACCTCGCGGCCTCCAATACCCCCGCTCTCAACCCTCAGCAGATCGCCGACTACCTGGGTGCCGCCCCGAGCAAGGTCATCCTCGTCGACAACACCTCCAACCAAGACCTCGCCGACGCCTACCCGCTCTTCCTCAAGAAGGGCATCAGCATCGTCACACCCAACAAGAAGGCTTTCTCGTCCTCCTATGCCCTCTGGCAAGCCATTTACGGCGCCGCCGGCAACGGTACCGGCTCCGGCGGCTACGTCTTCCATGAGAGCAGCGTCGGCGCCGGCCTGCCCGTCATCTCGACGCTCAAGGAGCTGGTCGAGACAGGGGACGAGGTGACCAAGATCGAAGGCGTCTTCTCCGGCACCATGTCCTTTCTCTTCAACAGCTTCATGCCCGTCGGCGGCGGCGGCGGCGCCTTCTCAGCTGAGGTCAAGAAGGCGAAGGAGCTGGGCTACACCGAGCCGGATCCGCGCGACGACCTGAACGGTCTGGATGTTGCGCGGAAACTGACCATCCTCGCCCGTCTGTCCGGCCTGCCCGTCGAGAGCCCTACTAGCTTCCCTGTCCAGAGTCTGATCCCTAAGGAGCTCGAGAGCGTGTCGAGCGGCGACGAGTTCTTGGAGAAGCTGCCGCAGTTCGATGGTGAGATGGACAAGCTCAAGGAAGAGGCTGCTAAGGAGGGCAAGGTCGTCAGGTTCGTCGGCAGCATTGACGTGGCGTCGAAGTCTGTCAAGGTTGGCTTGGAGAAGTAAGTGCCCCCTCTTCTGAGTTCACCTAAGTGCATGTCACTAACAATCCATAGGTTCGATCTCTCCCACCCCATCGCTGCGCTCAAGGGTAGTGATAATATCATTAACTTCTACACCAAGCGCTATGGCAGCAACCCGCTCATCATCCAGGGCGCTGGCGCTGGCGGTGATGTCACGGCTATGGGTGTGTCTGGTGACCTGATCAAGGTTATCCGTCTGATCCGGTAGATGTAAGGCTGTATCAGCAATTTAAACCTAGTTATTTTTCCAACGCCATTCTATGCCCTTGTTGCACACCCGTACTAAATGCCTCTGTGTATGGCAGGGACTGGCAGCAGAGTTCTATTATAATGCGTCATATGTGTCAACAACTTTGTATTGTATGTTGAAAGTATACGAGAATGCATCGTGTCAACTCATACGTCCATTCACAAAGTTTTCGCGGTGTCTAGTCCAGCAGCAAGCACATAAAATCGTGGAATGCCCCTAATGCCGGTCGAACGATTTACGAGAGGATATTGCCGGCAAGTCAAGTGACAAATTTCCATTTCGAAAAAGATCTCCGCCTTGCCAAATTTTTCCAGCGGTGGGGATAAAAGAACTGGGCAGTAAAAAGCAGTTGTCAACACACTTCCTAAAGCAGTAATCTAATGACAAATCGCTAAGCCCAGGCCCCCCTCACCTATAAGCACTATAGGGACCCCGATGAACTTCGCACTCCCATATACCCTAGTGGAGCCTTAATGGCACGGGCTTCCTGCCGTCAAATTTAACGGTTGATGAGGGCACCGGCGATACTTCTCGATCCTTCCTCCCTCGAACATCATTACCAATACTGACGATTGTTGGGAAGCCCGTGCCTGTTAAAGTGTGATGACTCGAGGAGCTAGGGACAACATGAGGCCAAATCAGCCTTCTGAGATGTGGCCCTTTGACACGACAAACGAAATGCAGGCCCAAGCTCCTCGCCTGTCGCATCGTATGCGTATGCGTGTGCGTCTGCGCACGCACGCCACACAACCCATCCACAATGGACACCTTTTCTCGCCCTCGCATGATCTAAAACTCCGGCAAAAGCTGACTGAGCAAGACCACACTCCTCGTCCCGCCCCGATCCCCCAGACTCACCAGCGTGATTCCATCAGAAGCACCAAGTACCGCCCGCGAGCCGCCATCCCGCACAGCCCCCCTCTCGGCGCCGTCATGTTTGCCTCCATCTCAAAACAAAAGAGAGAAGCGCCAAAAACACCCAGCGCGCCTCTCCGCCCGAAACTCTATTGTATTACTCACCAGAAGGCTTTCGAAATGACGTCCGCCCGCTCGCTCGCGTGGCAAGCGGTAACATCCAGCTCAACCCAGCCCTAAGTGCGTCTGTATCACCCCGTTATCACGACGGGTCCCATTCCGCACACCGCTACCCCGTGCGTAGCGAAGCGATCCCACCACCTGCCAAGATCGAAAAGTTTAAAAACAAAAAAACAAAAAAAAAAATCCCACTTGGAAAGGCTTTTGTCTGGGATGACTCATAGGCTGGGGGTTTGGGCAACAGAGGCCGCGGACGCAAGAAAAAGTTGCAGGTGGAGACGAGAGATGGGCGTTTAGTGTGCGGGTGCGTGGCTCATCATCTCATCAGTCGCCGTTGTGGGCTGGCGTGCACAGCCTCAAGTCCCTTTCCCTGGCGTCATAGATTTTCTTCGGGTGCCATGACTTGACTATTCTTCCTTAACGGCTTATTCCTAAGGCGCTTTTTTTTCTTCTCTTGTTTGTGCGGGTAGTGCAGATCTTCATCTGTGAGGGGGACCCGCGAGAGCGGCGTTGATGACGTCGAGGAGGCCTTGACCAAAAAAAAAGGTCTCGTGTGACGTCTTCCTGTTTCGACATACGACTGTCCCGCCCAACTCACCCGCAAAAAGCTTCAAAACCTCTATGGTGGGGCTCGCGGTGCCAGAGCATTGTACAAAAGCAACAAACTGGTCCTCCGGGGGTCTCCCCGCTCCACCCTCTCACCCGTAGCTCTTGTCGTTCCGCGTCGGTAGCCGTAGCTTCCCGGGCTCTCCGGTCCGCGGCCCTCGTCGGGTATGTGAACAGCGTCGCTTCCACCGGAGGTCCCGCGGAACTTCCGAGTGACACGCCCCCCGTCAACCAAACTTCGGTCGGCTGGGAAAAAAAGGCCAAGGCAGCCGGAGGCTCGGCGGCGCGCGCGTGCAAGAGCCCAGCGCCGGACCCTGAGTAGCAGGCGAGCGAGCCGACGGGGCTGATGGGGACTGCCGGTGACTACCGCGCAGATCCGAGGGGGCGGCGCAGCACCCTCCTGTCGGTGATTGCAATATCATCAACTGTGATAAAAAGTCGTGTCTCACACCGGATACGCGCTTGTCCCGCGGTTCCGCCCCGCTCGGCGTCCGGGGCATTCCGCCGTAGGTCTTTGGCTTGCTTGGTAAGAGGGGGAGAGCGTTGGCGCGGGCAGGCAGTAGTAGTGGTAGTGCGGTGGAGGGGGAGATTTGGTGGCGCGGTACGGAGGGCTGTGTTACGAAAGGGATAGGATGGCGATGCCGTCGGTAGCCGGGTAGCCAGAGCGCGTGCGCGCGCGCGCGATACCGACTGCATCACCACGAGCTGCCGGCCTCGTCGTCGTCGTCGTTATGGCTCCTCCGCGCCAAAGTGGAAAAGATGAAGCGAAAGCGAAGAAAGAGTCACGCGATAGTCACACGCCCGCCTGATTACAATTTCCTTCTTCTTTCTTTTCGCGGGGAGAGCGGCTGCGCTAGTCTAGCAGGCGTTGGGGGAGGCGCGCGCATCTGCCGGTCTCCCTCCCGCCGCTAAGTGCACCTTTTCCAAGGTTCGGGGACCATGTGTCGTAGGGTGCAGGTAAGGGTGGAATGTCCATCTGATGAGCTGGACGTTTGGTTTCGACAATCTCACGCGACACTGTTGCCACCGGATATCGCGTCTGCGCACTTTCGTCTGCATGCAGTAATAAGTCGTATGTAATGGCCGAGTCAAAGCCGTCGAGCCCAGTGTTCTGGCGCTGATGTGACTTGAGATGGCGGGGCCGCGGGGGCGGGCTGCGGGGCGGCTGGGTGGAGGCCTGGCCGCCGGCGCGCTGTTGTGAGCGAACGAGGACGAAGGGGCAGGTCTGCTCTGTGAGAAGCCACCAAGGACCATACGGGAGGAGAAATGGTAGTGGGCTGCTCTCTCGCTGCTACGTCGGAAGGAATCAATGGCGAGGGTTGTGTTGTTGCAATTTTTAGCTGCTGGATGGTATTTTTGCTGCTGCATGCGGGGGCTGAAAGGGATAATTCGTTGGCTGACAATACCCGCGAAATTGAAACTAATGCTGGAGGCCTCGCATCACCAAGAACAACCAACGCGCTTCCTTTCAGCTACGCCCCGATATGCGTGCATGATCGCGAATCGCCGAACGGCCAGCCTTCTAGGCCGATTCGGTTCCCACGGGCGATTGCTGACCATCAAGCCGGCCCCCGCACACCCAGGCTCGCGGTAGGCGCAAAGAAGAGAAGGGGGGGGGGGGGGGGGGGACATCGGCCTGCGCTATTGTTGTTTGACTTTTATCGCGACTGTTGCGGTCAGATGACCTGGTAGACCTTGGGCTAGTTTGATTTCATGTAGAGCTGAATGGATAGCTAACGAAGCAGAAAGAGAGAATGGTCGCCCGCATGAACGCCTACTCCTTGGCCCAATGTACCGTGCATGGTCTCGAGAGTTCCGTGCAGCCGTATCCCTACCCTGCATGGTCATAGCATTTACTGCCAACTACATGTAATACAGACGAGGGACAGCTTTTGCTTCAGTCATTAAAGCGCCAACTTCGGCAGGTCACGGTTACCGGGTTCTGGTCAGACGGACAAGACTTCGGCGTTGGACAAGAAGATGCCCAGAAAACCCGCGGCAGAGGCGGCTTGGGTGCGCGAAGCCACCGGTGGTGCCTCCTGCGCACTGCTGCCGATTGCGGGCCCTGCATGCTGCTGCACGTTTTGCAACCTGACAATCGACCGCGAAGGGCGATAACGGGAAAATTCGGAGAGGGGCCAAAAGCGGGGAGAGTTGCGGCTTGCGCGTTGCGAGTGGAGGAGGGAAGGGCATATCTGTTGGTGGAGGTGGGTGATCTCCGTGGAGCCGGCGCGGCATCTGCGGCTTCGCGGCAGCTCGGTTGTGGCATTTCTTCAGCGTCTTGTCGCATACTCAATCTATGGGAGGGGTTGATGGTGGGTTTGCGCGAGCTTGCGATTTGTGGAAGGTGGGGAAATTGGGGTTTTGGCGATATGCCGGCGGGAAAAGACAATATTTCGCCGCTCACAATGACGTGGAGGGAGAAGGTGGACGCGGGGAATGACGTTGTGGGTGGCCTGCCCGCTGCCGGTCGTCTTGTCTGATCGGGAATGGCGAGCGGTTGCAGAGCATACTCTGGTGCAAGGGTGCTGCATAGGGAGCAGTGCGTGAAGTGAGGACAGCGCTAATCCGGAGGTTGACGGGCAATACAGTAATGTTTTAGGGGAAAGTGGTGGACATCAAAGATCGATCATCGCGGCGCGTATCAGATAGAGCCAACGTGACGCTAGCGGCACGGGGAGGTCATCACAACTTCCCCAGTAGCTATTTGTCGTGGGCTTCGGAGCGTTGGACATCTTGCTGAAACAGGTACCTGGTGATCGGTCACTGTCGTTCCTCTCATGAGACCCGATTCTCTGTTCCCTGAAGACCCCGCTGTTACCTCTTGTCTCGACTGCCACCGACCACCTATTCTGGCAAAAAGCGGGCGCAGGTACGTGTCAGGCAGATGGATCACGTTTCCCCCCGGTTTTCGGTTGAGGCGGCCCATCGTCGGCGTGCGTGTGTCGCCATCCCGCAGAAATTCTTCCGCTGGCCGGCGGCGGCGAGGAGCGGCGGTCGAGCACGCGAGAAGTGGGCCCCATTCAGCGTAGAAAGCCCTACGACGGCGCTTCGTACCGCTGTTTAGCGCCGTTGACCGGAAAAGCAGCTGCTCCACAGCGGCCGCTAGCAGCCCTCTTTGCGGCACTGCTGTGGAGTTTTGCTCGTTTCTTGCATGCCACATGCTCTCGAAGCCCTCTTCCCGGTCCACAGCATGATGATTCACACCGGTGTTGCTCGGACCGCTCCACTTCGGTCCAGAACTTTTTTTTTCTTTTCCACAGGCAAACCCCAACGGCGATTGCCCGGCGGCTCTGTACGCGGACGAAGGCCACCGCCGGAGGGCGGACAGCAGACCACCCGCGCACCTACCTGCTGTTCCTTCGTTTGCTGGCAGTCCCCTTTTCCTTCGGCGCGGGAGCGAAGCCGTGCAATGGCAATAGGGGCCGTTTGAGTCCGACCGGGGTTTCAACGGGGGTAGCCGTGATTGTGGCTCACCGCGTGATAGGCCCGCTGGGCGCTGGCTGGACGGTGGATGCGGAGATCTGACGCCAAGGGGCAGGACACTGGGGCTTGGCCCGGAGCGGGTAGGCTTGGCGGGTGCACAGTGCAGCGAGATGTGGCGCTCGCAGGCCGGATGGGGCGGTGTCCCATTGGTGTTGACTGTGCAGCCACGCGGCAAGCGACCATCACATGGGAGAGGTGACTGTTCAGCGCCGCCGTGGTGAACCCTTGGCCGCCCTACGTGTACGACACAGCGCGCCAACTGGGTGCTTACGAAAGGGTCCGCGGTGCAGCGTGCAGCTGCCGTGTCGCGATGGCCGTCAGTAAAGCGACTCAGGTGAGGTGATGCGGACGGGTAGATCGACTGATGGCAGCGATGGAGGGCGGCTAGCCCCTCCCCGCCGGCGCATCGTATCCCTATTCATAGGTGTCAATAAAGAACAGGTGGTTGATAGGAGCACGGAAGCAAAAAGAAGCGACGGGAGGGCGTTCCTGTCACACCGAGAACGAGAGACACGCCGGAGCGCTCTGCGCTCAGGCGACGAACAACACATCCCCGGCCCCGGGCATGAGTCGCTCGCTTCCCTGTCTCTCTTCCCGCCCATCCCCGAGGCGCCGCACCTTGCTAGCTCCGCTCCGCTACTCGCAGTTGCGCCGACGTGACGACGATGATGATGATGATGATGCTGCGCAGCGACACCACTGACAATAAAATGCGTACTGCGGGTGGCTCGCACAGGGCTGGCGCTGGCGGGCGGTTGGGCAGCAGGCCTGGCCAGCCGGAGGCCAGCTCGCGGCGCGTGTTTCATTCGACTCGAGACCTTGATTTCTCAGAGCTGTGCGCGCTGTTCCACAGTCGCCCAGTCCAGTGGAGCATCGGCCAAAGAAGTTTTTTTTGCGAGCAACAGGGCGCTGCCGCATGCGGAAGGGGGCGTCAAAGGAGCAACAGGTGCCGTTTAGCCCAGCTGAGAGCAGTGATGAACAGAGGCGCGTCCGCCCGGGGGGGGGGGGGGGGGGGGGGGGCAGCCAACGGGGCAGGCGGGCTGGTGGGCGAACGCGCGTAGGCAGTGGTTCGGTTGTTTGGTGATCATCGAGGACTTTCATGCTGTGGGTGAGACAGAGGCTGGCTTCGGAGCAGCGCTCATCTCGCATGGGGCACCTGTTTCATCTCGTTAAAGGCTATGGCCAGCCCAACCAGGCCTGCCCGGCGCGCACGTTGTGGTGGCAGCTGGGCGGAGGGCAGGGGAGGCGCAGCGGTCAAGGATCCGGCAGAGTGGGCTGGGACGCATCGCTGCACAAGCGGGCGCCATTCCACGGACGGCCTAAGCTTCAGAGGAGCTTGGGCGTGCGCCCTGGCACCTGGCACTCGCACTGGCACACAGACTCGCCCGCCCTGCACACCTAATCCGCCTGGCTGCCTGCTGCATGGATAAATAAAGACGCCCGCCGCCCACCGCCAGCACGCCCTCGCCTGGGAACGGTAGATCACGGCCTCATCTTCTCTCCCCTACCAACCGCTCCGCTGCCTCATTCCGCGCCGCAGCCAGCATTCTGACCACGCCCGAGCCCACGTGCCGCCCATTCCACAGCTCGCCGCCTCGCCCCAGTGCCACTGCACGTCCGCTGTGCTACGCGACCCACGCTTGACAAGCTTTTGCTGTTGATCTGCCTGCCTGCACGCCGAAACATCGAACCGGCTCCCGTCGCACCTCGGAGCCCTTGACGTCAGCCTTACCTCGGACCGCTCAGTCACGCTACCGTCGAAAGATCGGCCTATCCGGCAGAGCTGCTGCGCCTCCTACAGCACGCCAATCCGACCCGGTCCCCCAGCATCCGGAGAGGCAAATCAAAGCCATCCATATATTGCTCCCCGCATCCCCCTTCCGCGCTCCACATCATCCCGCCACCTAGCCCACAATGTGCGTCGCCGAGCTCAACGTCTCCGTCCTGCCCTGCAGGCACCGATGGTACCATCTCCTGCGCCCCTGCTCGCCCTCCACCAACCTCAGCAACTGCCCGAACAAGCTGGGCATCGAGGGCTGGGAGACCAAGTGCGACTTCTGCCCCTACTGTGCTTCCTGGAACCTCTCCAACACCGACTTCCGCCTCGTCGGCAACGACCGCAGCCCGTCCGTCGGTGGCCTCTCGCGCTCGCCTTCGCTGAACTACGGCTCCACCACCACCCTGACCTCCGCCCGCCGTGACAGCCGCCGTGCCTCCCTCTCGCGGACCGACAGCGCCTCGAGCATTCCCGCCTTGGGCCTGAGCGTTGTCGAGAAGACGGGCGAGAAGAATAGAGCTATCAGTGCCCGCCTCGATGCCTACCTTGGCAAGAACCCGGAGCGCAAGTACAGCAACTCCGATGGCGAGACTACCGACATTGAAGACCGCCAGTCTACCCGTGGATCCATCCACAGCTCCGTGCATGGCAGGACTCCGTCGACAGCAGGCAGCGACATCATGACCAAGGTCGATGCGCAAATCGCCAACGGCACTCCGGCCGCCGCCGCCTCGACCAACAAGAAGGACAAGAGTTTCTTCAAGAAGGCCAGCAAGAGGTTCAGCAAGGGTATCTTCAAATGAAGTGCTAGCAGCATGGTCGTCTGACATGCATGCATGCAATCCTGCTGCCTAGCAGCACAGCCACACATCAGCCCTCTCAGCCTGACCACTTAGGCGACGATTCAAGTCGCCACTGTATCATAGTTGGACCTCGGACACTATCTTTCGTCCAGACACGGCCGCCTCATCGCTTCGAGTTCTCCTCTCCAGACCTTCATGGTCTGTCGGCACTTTGCTGGTCCTCAATTTGGGATCGAACAAGACGCCACTCTTACGACTTCCACGATCTTCGCTTCTTTTCCCTGTCATGACGGGCATATCGATCTGCCATGCCCTGTTGCAGAGCGAAGAATGGCAGGGTCTCTGCATTATTACACACCCTTTTCTCCTCTACGCCTTAGGTTTCACTTGGTTCCGGGACAAGCAGGGTTACGGCACAAAAACGGTTTTAGGGTTAGCGGATCAGGTCACCGCTTGATTTTACTTTTCGGGTTATGGGGTCTTCTGTTTCGTGTTTCTTTGATTTGTGCTCTCTTTGTAGCGGGAAAACTGGGCAAGTGTGGGTTTTGGCGTGTGGTACGGAAATAGGGAAACAACATCGGGTGATCAAGCCGTGTGTATCGCGGAGTGATCTGCCAGGTAGTTTTTCGTTCCGTCTGTTTGTCGGTTCTTCTTTTTACTACAACCTCTGTGATACCCAACAGACTGGCTCCGGCTTCTCTGGAATCAAATCAGGAACGAACTGATTATCTGCTCTTTCGGAAATCCCGTCTCATCCAATGCGTTCCACACGTGGTGTCTACTTGTGACTTGTCGGTGTGCAAGATGCAACTTGAGTTTTCTGTGTCATCACGAAGGTTTCGGGACCCGCCAGTGATCCCTACCGCTATTTTTTATTTTTTTAACTTTTCGTGCCTTTTACCGTCCGAGAGAGGACGAGCGCAGATCAGCGATTGAGTTGGAGGCACAGCACGTTGGCTCCTGCCAGAACCAACATCGAAGCGATGCGGGCGGCTTCCCCTTGTCCCAATCTGCCATCATGTGCGTATTCGGCCGGGGGTGTTGGAAAAAGGGAGAGGAGGGAAACAAAAAGGAGAATGCCGGCCCATCCAACCCGTTTGCGGCAAGGAACCAGCAAGTGGTACCGGCATTTAGGCAACCCCACTCCGTTCGGGGGAAGGAATATGTGAGGGAGAGAGAGAGAGAGAGACAAAAAAACTGGGTACGAATGCCGACCAAGCTTGCTCGGGCCACAGCTTGTCCTTCTTGGCTTGTTATTCAGCCCGGCAACAGCAGCCAATCGAGGCTTGAGGCAACGTGGCGGCGCGGTGCCAATCGGGGGAGGGAGTAACAGTGGGTGTGTGGCTCATCTCTCGTAAGACAACCAACCCGCCGCACCGGCAGCATGCATCTACTAGTGGCGGTGGGTGTTCGATCGGGGGCTGAGAAACTCGTTCGTTAATTTTAGGTTTTTTGCGGCGCGTTTCCCTCTCGCGTCAGCACGCTATCTATTCCGGCAGCGGCCGCATGAGTGCGTGTGCACATCTGCCGTTGTTGTTGGATAAGACTGGGGGGGGGGTGTGAGTAAGACGCAGAGATGCGCGGCTGGCTGCTGCTGCCCTCTGCGTCTGCTGGGCAGGCTGCCACGCATCAACAACCCGGCAGGAACCGACAGACAGGTGTAAGATGCCGAGGCGCTCCGAGTCGCTTCCTCGCTCTCACCGTCAAGTCTATCGGGAGGCATCGGTGGTTCTCTGATCTGATCACCCACCCCGCCAACACCCAATGCTTTGAAACATGCTTAGCACAGTGAAATTTCCCGACCCGCCGGTGCGTGAGACGAGAAGCGGGATCGGGGGGATTGTTGCGCACGTACACACGCACACGCAGGCATGTGCCAGGCCGGTAATCATCATCAAACGGATTACGCTTGGATCACGTTGAGGTGGTGTGGCGGGTGCGGATGTATGCGCGTGTCTCATAATCTTTTGGCGGTTTCTCTTCTCTTCTACAGTGTGCTTGCTCATCACTCATCATCAGTGATGCAAGCAAGCGACTGGGCGACGTCATGTACCTTATCTGCAGGGATCAACGACGCGCGACGACGCCGGGTGCGCGGCCGGTTTGCTCTAGCGGCCCTATCTTTCTCTTTTGGGCTTGTGGGGAGTCGCCTTGCCAGCTTTTTTCTCTTTGGCCATGGCTTCCCTCCCTGCTGCGCTGCGGCGCCTCTTCTCTGGGGTAAGAGGCGACAAGGACGTCCCGCAGATCCCGGAACCGACAGAGAAAGAAGAGCGAGTAATCATCAGCCAGCCCATCGCCCGGTCGTCGTCGAGCATCGCGGTGGCCGAGCGCAGTCACGCAATCGCACCACCCGGCGGCAGCGACGAGACGCCAAACTGCCACCACGTATGCGCCGACGCAGCACAACACGCGCACTCGGCCCGGTCGGCAGCGGTGCTGTGTATTGCCTGAGGGACCCTTGATCTCCTCTACCAGCCGCTAACTCGTTGCGGCAGGAAAATCGTTGGGCAGCCAGCCAGCCGCTTTCTTCTCCAGACGGCCGCCTCGCTCGTAATTTGTCTTTTTCCTGCTAGCTCCTTCCTCTCTCCCCGCCTTATGATTTTCCTCGCCCTCCCGGCCTTCCGCTCTCACTTCCCGGCTCTCCTTGTTTTGCTTAGCGCAGAGCGGAGAAGGGAGCGTGCGCGGAGCTGTAAGAGCGCCAGAACGAGGCTGGATTACGAAGAATAAGGAGAGCCGACCGAGGCTTTCGCGCGGCTAACTGCTATCGCCGCGGCAGGCAACAGCACGCCCACGGCCTCTCCTCCGGTAACTCCGCCGCATGTGTTCGCTTCGAACGGAGGCATCACACAGATGTCCCGTCGCGCCGAGAAGATAGTCGTTCGTCGGGCGTCCGCCGCGCGCGAGCGGTGTGCATGCCCGTGCTTTATCGTCGACGTGCTGTTCTTTTCGCGATTCAACCGACGTCCGTTCATACGTGCAGGCTGGGACGGGCCCTGGCCGCGCTACGAAACTAGGTCCAGGAATAGCTGATGACAGTCCACGCGCCACAGCTGTCTGACCACTGTACGCCTGTTGCCTTTTTTTTTTTGGCGATACGCCATGTACCGCTACCGGCTCATGGCTCGTTTGTGGGGAAAGCAGGGGCAAGGGAAAGCTGGCACCATAACGCCCACTCTCGACTCCATCTCACCGTCATCCCTTCCATTTCCTTCCTCGGTCAGCCATTTCCCGCTCACCGCGCCGCCAACCAACCTTGCCTCGGCCTTTTCGGCTGCCTGAGACCGTGCTGTGCCCGCCTGATGAAGACGCAGCAATATCAACCCTCCCTCGGAAACACGCCGACCATCGCACCTAAAAGCTCCCTTTCTCTTGCATCACACGCGCGCGGACACCAGCAGCAGCACCAACATCACCACCATGTCTCTCCCCGCCGGCGCGCCTGACTTTCTTTGCTCCTCGTGGCGGCCACGTCTCCGGCGTGATGGCTCGCCGATGGCGTTCCTAGAGGAGGAAGGCGCGCCTGCCTGAGCTAGCCCCCCTCCCATCTTTCCACCCTCGTTCCCAATGCCAATCGACCTCACAAGCTCCACGCCTAGCTTCGGCCGGCCGACCGGCACGTGGCTTGTCGCCGGCTTCGACCGGCTTACCCTTGCCTCGCTTTTTGCTCATTACTGCTAAAGCCCCGGGGCCTGCTCGAGAGCGCGCGCGCGCGAATGCACCCCGCACAGATTTTCCCGCGCGGGTACATAGCGTGGCTCGATATGGAACTAACTGCCGTGTGGCGCGGGCGCAATGAGATGAGGCCGCCAGCGGCGGCGGCGGCAGCACCACGTGGTGGGCAGGGCGCTAGGGTGGCACTACTTTCGCTGGTCTTGAACGAGGCTGGAGTGGTTGGTGTGGCGCTGAGGAGTCTGGGTGCTGAGGAGATTGCTCCTGTGGAAACATCTAGTAGGCCGTTTGGCGAGTGTTGGATGGGTGAGAGGGCTTGTCGGCTACTGGAACGGTTTGCGCGGGTTAGAGGATTGCGTCAGAGAGCACTGGCGAGGCGAGAGGTAAGTAGATTGAGGTAAGTGCTTGGTTTAGCTTTATGTCTTGATGCGTGAGTGCGTGCTTGCTCTTGAAAAGGTCTTCAGCGTCTTGCTTCTGATGCTCTGTCTCGCACGGGGTTGATCCAGGTGTCTTCTAAGAATTCACCGTCCACTACCGCCGTGCTGATAGCATTCAAGTAATGCTGTAGGGCCTATCCTATGCTTGCCGTGAACGAACACATATGTGGCATTCCCTAATGACTGGTGGCAAAATAGCCTCCACGGAGCAAATGTGCCTCATCACCTTCATACTTCTTATTCGACCATTCCAACTTCTTCTATGCAAAGAGCGTCCTCATGTTGGAAGCATCAAATAAGCTGTATCTATCCTGTTACTCTCATACAACGGTACTCTTGATCTGATGCCGGGTTGAGTTGACCGCACCCAGCGGGAGACGTGGTACACGCTCAGTTTCCTTCCGCGAAGCCTCAGACATGTTACAATCGTACGCTGGACCACCCTATGCATCCGAATCACGGCTCCATTCAATACCGCCCAGAACGCCTATTCCCGCTGCATTCGGGACGGGTTCTCGCCGGCTGAAGACTCGTCGATCCTAGCCATGTCCAGCCACTGATTGAATAATTGAATCGGGGCCAGACATGGCCCATGTACCCTGGCAGCATCCGGCGACTGCAGCATCCCTTCAGCACCAGTGCTGCCCCTCTCTGCCAACGCTCGACAACATCAGTCCGGTCCTCCCGCCGGTGTCGCTTCCACCCTGCCACTCTGCCTCCATCTCATCAAGGGGGGTTCACGCTGTTCTCGACCTTACACCGTCTTCATGACCGTGAGCGGACACTATACAATGCCCGACGCCCGCCGCTCCGCCGGCAGCCAGCAGATGTCTTCAACGTGGCGGCTCTTCTCCTTGGCAGGGCTCCTGATCGGATGCAGATAGCGTCGAGGCCCCGGAGTGTATGCGGCAAGTATCTAATATCCACAGCTGGCGGCAGGTCTCTCGTCACGGGTTAGGTGGTCCGATGGAAGATAGTCGTAACGTGAAGCCGGTTTTCGTCAGCCCAACTTCAATGGTTTTTTCTTAAAAAAAAAAAAAAAAAAGAAGGGGTTGGGTTGTATATAAAGGGGCTGAGCAGTGGTTTGGGTACCCACCATAGCCTGGGGTGGCCGATGGTAATGTAGCCGCTGCAGAGGGAGCAGAAGCGCGTGTCTCGCACACAGCAGGCTTCACATCTCCGCCTGAATTAAGCCCCAATATCCGCAACAAGCCACAGCTTACCATACTATTCGCTTCTTCCACACGCCACTATAATAGAAGCTAGGCCACTGGTGGTCGAAGGGATATTGTATTGATTTTTTGTACTCGCCACACCTCTTTCCCTTTAGATATCTCAACACCGTATCAACTATCTTTTTTAGAAAGTAAATATTTAAGTGATTCCTTATCTGTTTACTTATTGGCCACTCTGCCTTAAACAGAAATATGGCGGCTTCTTTGCACCCCAACCGAGATGGTTGCACACAACCGACTCAAAATAGTAGTCAAAATGGTCTGCTAGTTTAGCTTGACAAGCCGTCCCAACCCTGAATCAGTGTTAAAGTCTCCAAGGTAGAGGTTTACGATGCCTGGCAAGCAGTGACTATATCAGGTCATCAACTACATCGACTGGGTTACGTATAACCCTATGTCAATAGCGAAACCTCGTGCATTTGTAGTTGGGAATCGGTATAGTCATTGAATTCAACTTTTTACCCTGTTGGGGCAGACCAGCCTATTTGAAAACACCAGCCCTGATTAGGTGCTGAAGCCTTGACCGAAATTGATCCGTCCTGCTTAATGCTCCGTGAACCGAATATTTCTGGAATGCAATGGTTAGAGTACAGTAGAATGACCACATACCAGACAGAAGCTGCTGCCCGGCCCGGTTACTCGAGAGCCAGAGCAAGGAGCTGGGAACGTCCAAGTCTGAAGGGTGAAATGGTGGTCACTGAGAATAGTGTGGCTAAATGAAGCAGTAAGAGGCTGTAAAGTATTCATTTCGGCCAGAAGCGGCGATGATATTTGGAGCAAGGCATTTTGACGGCAATGCCAGGACTCCGAAGGCTACGTATCGTCTTGTTCCCTTCTTTCTATTCATCCTTCTTATCTGCCGCATACTGCACAGACACAGAAGGAACTCTTTCTTGAGACACTCTCCATGCCGGGATGGTCAACCGTACTTTCATGATCGCGTCCGTCCAGTCCCAATCAGCGGATTCAGAATCTTGACCGCCCTCTCATAGCACGTAAACAGGATGCCGCCGCTGAAAATCGTCCTCCCCAGCCTCATCACCGTGCCTCTCCAGAACGTCCTGACGCCGCCGTCCTCCCAGATGCCTCTAATCGCCTGCACAGTAGTCTCGCCCCTCGCGCTCTGACACCGCGTCTTGATCGTATCAAACGGCTGCGTCGCATACGTCGTGACGACGCCCGCCACGCTCCCGTTGGCGAAATTGACGGCGGTGCTCTGCTCGATGTGCCGCACGCGCTCGGCGTCCTTCAAGATGTTGTACGTGCCCATGCGGCACGCGGTCGCGCTCGCCTGCTTCATCGTCGTGCCCGCAAATCCCCTGTACAAGCCGCGCACCAGCCCGTCATCGCGGACGACCCCGCCGATCGCCTTGACCAAGCTGCCCTGGAACCGCCGCTCCCCGCCGCTGCGCGCGTCGTCGATCAGCGCCGTCTTGACGCGCTCGGTCGGCGTGACGGCCGTGACGGACGCGACCACGCCCGCCGTCATGCCCGCGCCGAGGTTGCGCAGCGGCGACAGCGTGCCCGTCTCGCGGTCTGCGAACGCGTTCTTGATCACGTCGAACGACAGGAAGCGCACGCCGTCCTTGCCCACGGAGCCGATGACGAGGGAGGTGCAGCCGGCGTAGAGGGCCCGGGGGCCTTCGTTGCGCACGACGTCGCGGATGACGAGGAAGGGGTTGGGCGATTTGCGTGGGGTGGCGGCGGCGGCGGCGGCGGCTTGCTCGTTGCGCAGCTGAACGCGGGTTTTGGCGAATTCGAAGGGGTAGGTTATTGCGGCTTCGATGGCGCCCGCGGTGCCGCCTGCGAGGAGCGAGACGTGCGCAGGTGTTTGGGGGGCGTCGTCGCCGGCCATTGGGACGGTTGCGAGCGTGGGCGGGAGATGCGCGGGCGCGGAGAGATGGATGTGCGCAGATGGTCAGCGGTGGCTACATTGTCGGCTTTGCGTGCTCTGGAGGTGTCTTGTGAGCCGAGGTGAGTATGAATGACGTCGTCAGGGTGTTGCAGTTTCCGACAATCTGGTGTTGATCTCCCGCCGGCCGGGGTTTAAGCTTCGTGACGTCACTGACACCTGCCGTTTTATTCAAAGTAATCTTATCTACCGTCCAGATAATATAATGGACTTTGTTCTGCTGTTAGTGTGCACATGCGAAAGAGTGCTCTTTCGCGGTGGAGCTCATCAAGAAGTTCTCCACATCATATACACCCTCCCAGGCTCGACCTTTTGTTGCACACTGTGAGTAAAGTGCTCACCCATACATGCTGCTTCTGTCCTTGAACTGCTTCTGTAAAAAAATGGTGAATATGTACAAAGTTGGTATCCGACGCCTTTCGAAGCCCTTCGCTTCGCCTCATATATTTTTAAAAAAAAGAAAAAAGGAAGTCATAAAGCAAGTCCATCTCATGCCCATCCAGCCGACCACTCCCCCAACACATCCCGGCACTCACGTTCAACGCTCTCCTACTGACAATCCGTGCCATCCTCCCCACTATCCTCCAACCCCACCACCTGCGGATTCATATTATAGATCCCGTCCGGACACCCTTCCGACACGCACCGTCCCCCGGCCGCAACCTTCACCACCTTCCCATTCGCATCCACGACCTCCAGCCGCTGCTCGCCAGCCTTCAGCCCTTCCACCTTTCCATAATTTAGCCCGGCCACCAGCTCCACGCTCCCAATCTCCTCGCCCGCGCTCACCAGACGCGCCTTCCACCCTTTCGCTTCCTCGCCCACCACTACCGCCCAGTTCAGCACATCTTCCCCGTTCGCCCATCCATCCGGCTTCGCGTACACGCCGCCGTTGCCCTCATTGGGACACGACGCGCTCTGGAGGATTGCCTTGTACCACAGCGCACCCGTGGCGGCGTCAGTGGCAGGTGCCGGCCGCATGGCGGAGGCAGAGGAGGCATTGGCGCGGAAGGCGGCGGCGAAAGACGAGATGAGCGGCAGCCAGCCGGTGTGCGGGGCGAGAGTCTGCGTGGCGTAACGGGCGGGGTCGGCGTCGGTGTTTTGCTCCGGCCAGAGGGAGCCGATGTAGTGGGATTCCGGGCCATCATTCTGAAGTGGTGGTTGGTTCTGTTAGTGGAGGTGCTGAAGCGCGCTTTGTCTGGTGGAGAGATGGAGGGGGGTTTTATAATGAGAAAGGGAAAAAAAAAGATTTCAGGACAAGACGTACCCAGGTGATGAATTCGGCGTACTCGGGCGCCGGCGTCATCTCGAGCACGTTCTTCATGCGCTCCGGCAGATTCAGCTCGCCCGCGCGGTACAGGTTGGTGTTGTACTGCAGAAGCACACCAAACGTCAGCACTCATCTCTCCATGCACACACGCGCGCGCACCCTCCACTCACCGCGTTCTTGTACTGCAACGCACTCAGCCCCACCATGTAATCCTTCCCCCGACTCGCGGCCCCCTTCGCAACGCCCACATCGGGCCCGACATCCCCGGGAAACGCGCCGCCATACCCATTCCGCTCCGGCCACGCCGCCTCCCAGCTAAACAGCCCATCCAAAACGCCGCCCCAGTAATCCCACCACCCCGTCGCGGCGTCGTAGTATCCCTGGGTCTGGTCGAAGTCGGGCACGAAGTACACCTCGTTCCCGAACACACGGCCGCGCCACTCGTCCCACGTCTCATTGCTGAGCCCGCCGTCCGAGAAGGTGCTGACAAAGGGGTAGCCGTGGGCGCCGCCGCGTGCGTATGAGGCGTGCGTGGTGTATTTCTTGAGCAGTGCGTCGTAGTCGGCCAGGGAGGCGCCAGCGCCCAGGCCGGCAGCGAGGTCGAGCGAGAAGAGCAGCGTGAAGGAGGGCGTCGAGGGCGCGTGCGCGAACAGCGACGAAACGGTGTTGGTGACGTAGGATTGGCGTGGGTCGCCGATGTTGAGGACGAAGCCATCGAGACCGGCGGCGGCTGCCGTTGTGATGTCGGTGGCGGCGTGGGCGTCGGTCGTGGTGCCGACCTGTGAGGGTTGGAGTGTTAGTGGCGGGGGTTCTTCTTCCAAGGAAGATAGGTTGAACACTGGAGCGAGGAAGGGGCGGTTAGAGAAGGAGGAGAATAGGTGTTGTGGATGGGTGCGAGGTGCTTGGCTCTGAAAGGGGAAGCTTGGAGACAGCAAACAACGAATGCCGGATATGCTGAGACAGGAAAAAAAAGTATAGACCAGGTATCCTCCTGAAAGGGCCCTACCATGTAGTGTGCAAATACTGCCTTAGCAGCAGCAAGGTGAGTACAGTACAGGACCGAGCTTGTCACAGCCGCCAGGGCTGAACGCAAGCCGAAGTGGCACGTCATTCCGGATGACAGCAAGATAAAACAGCAAAAGTGTATTCTGAAGCCAGAGGAACTTCTCTGACACTCATGAACCACAAAAGGGTACGCTGAATACATATATACGTTCCACAAGAGTGCAGGGCGACGACGCCCCAAGGTCATCCAGGGCGATCCTGCCACCTGACAGCCACAACCCACCTCCTTCTGCAGGAGCACCTCTTCTTTTCGAGCAACGGGTGGCGCGGATGAGCACGCAGAGAGCAGCGTTGCAGCAGTGTCGACCAGTGAAGGCTGGTGGCCGCCCTTCCTACGGTATCTCCACTTTCCGGTTGAGTGGACACGTTGAGGGTGCCCTCGGCGCTTGTTGGAAGCTACCTTCTTCTTTTTGCCATGGTAAACCTTCTCGTACGTCTTGAATGGCTGGCTGGTGGCGGGGCAGAAGGGGCGTTGCTGGTCCTGCAGACGCCGCCGACGCCAGTATGTCTCTCGCAGGGAGACATGTGCAGAACGGAAACACTGCACGTATGACACGGCGGACAGGTCATGTTGTGGACATTTCCCGATACAGCAGCTATCACTTCTGCTTCCTTGCCGAAGAGGGAAAGATGGGCTCTCGGCCACTGGAGTAAGTGGTCGAGGCGTGTGGGGAAATGCGAAGGGACGGACGCAGGCAGCTGACGTTGCAGGTGCCGTGCCTGCGGAGAAAAAAACGGCCGGTGACACGGCGTCGTGGTCGTCGTCACTCTCTGCAGGCACAAAAGTCTTCTGGAAAGGGCGGGCGCAAGGAACATGCTTGTTCGGGATCAGATGGGCAGGCGCCACGGTGGTGCAAGGGAGGCGTCAATCTGCACATCGTGTCTCAGAAAGAGCACCATGCTTGCCCTCCAGATAATCCAGAGCGAGCAGTCGGACGAACCCGCACTGCCAATATCATACCGAGTAAGCGCAGCAACACAGACTGAAAAGTGTAGAGAGACGGAGAAACTAGGCAAAGTCGATGATGGCGAGACGCGCAGCAACAACCAAGGAACACTACTTCCGGAGAAGAAGCAGAAACATGTCCCGAGGGTCTCGAACTCGCCATCGGCCGCACTCAGTTTGAAACGCATCAGAAGAAACCGGGCATGCAGGCCGAGACCCCGTCTCGGGCTGCCGGCCCGTGATCGGTGCAGCTCCTCCACTCGGGGGTTTTCTGCTCACCGCTCGGGCTGTCACAGTAACATAGTCCTTCTCTCACGAGCAACGTGGCCACCGACCGAGGCGGCAGGTGCCCGACGTCCGGTTCACGCGATCACTTGTTCTTTTCAGTGCGGCACAAGTTCTTCGGGGATGGTGTGGGTCTTGACGGACGGCGACGACGACCTACTTCGCCTGCATTGGCACTGCTCAATACCGCCCTCGTTGATGGTTGTTGAGAACATGCGTCTGCCGACTGACTGACGGCTGGCGGGCGGGTGGCTTGGTGCTGGAGCGGAGAGCCGTTTCGTCGGCGTCATGAACGGGACGGCAAAGGTGCGCGGATGCCTCGTGCAGAACGTGATTGGCGGCAACGTGGGCCGAGCGCTCGGAGCGCATGCGGCGTTCCCATCATGGAGTAGGGCTGACATCAGCTGCGCAGGTCCGAGACTGGGAGAGGGCGAATGGGAGGATGTGGCCAAATGGCTGGGAGGAGAGTGAATATCAGTGACTTTGGAGCCGGTATCGCAAAGGGTGTTGTGCTCGACATGTTGATGAGACCGCCTTTCTCAGAGGACTGATAGAGAAACACCATTTTCCGGGTAGATAGGCGACTTCGGACACCCCCATCCTCAGATGTCGTCTCCGTTTCACTGGATAAGGACACATCACTTCTCGTACAGTGACCCGGAACCCAGGTACCCAGCACAGTCCTGGCCGGCCAGACGCCCCAGACCGGTGCGGACCGAACCGCCTCCACATCCACCATTGGCCAGGTCTACGGAGCCAAGCGCAGCGCGGCGGGGTACTTTTAGGTAATAGGATAGCGTTGCGCGTTGCTACACCGTCTGGCCCATCATGCACGTGGTCGCAGATTCCCTTTTGCCGGAATAGGTGCATCCGACCTATAAGGACGACGAAACAAGGGTTAAGTGCACACATCTAGTTCGTGAGAGCGTCAGTTCGGGCAGCACGCAGGGATTTTGTGCGGGCGGGGGTGCTTATACTACGCTGTGCAGGGATCGTGACATGCGCGTGCCCTGCTACTTTACCACCTCGACAGTGCTACGCTCGCGCCTCGAGCCATACACTGTCAGCCACGCCGGCGGCCATGTATCATGTGCTTGGTTTGGTAGTTCTGTAGTTCTCTTCCATCGGGTTTACCCCGCGCAATCTGCGGGAAGGATCTCGAAATTCGCATCACGCTTGCCTGCCGTTAGCGCTTCTCGTCGCATCACGCCTCACCCGCAGCAGGGCGTGGAGGAGTGGGACTGGTGTTTCGGCTGCTGGCCGCTAAGCTTAACCCATAGCCTTAAAAGAACCGCAGCCGTGTGCCTGTTCCTCCGGCCAGCCTTGTGGCCTGCTGTGCCTGAAAAGGCAGGTCCCAAGACGCGCATGCAGACGCGAGGTTCTTCCACATCGGCCGCACTGCGCCGTTTCGGCCTTCGTAACATGTGATAGCAGGCGACGGAGCGAATGGACAGCGGGCAGCGAGTGGGGCATTCGAGGCGGCGCGTGATGCAAAGGAGTATGTGGACGTTGCTTGAGCAAGGCTCTTCTCGATCGCAGGTTCGTTGGAAGCAGTTACCGCTCAGAAATTCCCCAGACATACTCTCGGCAAGATCTCATGAAACATCCACCTCCTGCCCTGGTGGCGCTTCTGCTCTGCGTCTGCGCCACACTGAAGGATGGAGGCTCGGCTGTCGAGCTCCTTGCCCAAAAGGGCAAATTTTGGGCGGGGAGATGGGACAACGCCCCGGCGACGCATGTCAGCCTGGGCAGCGTAGACTCTGTGTGGGGAGATGCAAGCAGAGATACTCACGGGAAAACTCCTCCATCGTCGCGTCAATCAGCGTCGAACCCGAAACACTTTCGCATGCCGCACCGGCTCCACGATTCGTCACTCACGATAACGCCGTGCCGTCTCCACGAAAGCCACACAGGATGCACGCGAATCTCACCCAATTAGCAAGCTCGTGCCAAATCATCCCAGAGAAGGTGCCGGGAGCAGTAATAAGACGGAGACTCCTCCAGGCAAAGAAGACAGACTCGTACACACGCGTTCCTCAGACATCAAACCTCCGCCAAATCCAGGGACAAGAAAACCAGCACGGAACATCGCGCAAGCTCAGTGTCAAAGACAAGCGCACACGAGTAAGACGGCACCAGCAACAGCAACACAACCGTTTCAGGCGCTGCACGGCGGGCCCGGATAAAGCTCGCGCAATCCCCTCACCGACAGTAGGCAAAAAAGCACAGTCAGTGGGTCCGTCCCGCTCTCCACGTTTTCTCTGTCGCAAGGGGGCAAGAAGTGGAGGTCGTGGCTCTCCCGGTCGGTCTGATCTCTGGTGGTCCCTGCGCCGGGGGATCGGCGCTAGGCTGGAAAGGGGAGGGAGGCCTGAGGTTGCTTTCCTGCGGCGTCAACGTCATGCGCGCGGTGGGCGGGGACTTTGCAAAGGGTTTCGGGAGGGGCGGCTGGCGACGGGATGGAACAACATTCTGCCAAGGACGTTTGAACTTGCTGGGAGAGCGGTGACTCAGGGCTTGGGGTCGAATGATCATAGTGTGGGCGTGGATGAACGTTCTGCCGTGCGTTACACACGGAGGAACATTTCGCATGATTCGGGGTGGGAACGAAAGAGCTTTAGAATGGAGATAATTAGAAAGTATATTCGCCACGCAAGAACACACGGAAAAACGAAAAGGATCGAAGACCCGGTAACGTGGCACGCCGCAGGCCCGAGTAGTAGCAAACGCTGATTGACCACACTATCGCCTTTGAAGGATCCATGCTCTCATGCGCAGTTATTGATGGGTAGTAGGGAAGAACGATGAGAAGTGCGGGGATCTGAGATAAGATTTAATGGAGAAGGCGGGAAAAGGTATGTGCAGTGATGTCCGCAAACAAAATCGGGATAACATTTGTACATGGCCATCGTATCTACGTTTCCCAGCAAACACCACGAAACTTCCTAGCCTCTTCCCACCTTCCTCGAATTTTCCCGACGATGATGCTGCAGTTCAGATAACCCGCACTGGGTGCTGAATCAGGATTGGTAACTCTCCTCGGCGAATGGAGACCCAGCATTAAGTAGCCATGACTTGGCTTCTCGCTTTCCCCCCTTTTCAAAAACAGGCGCCACAGTAGGCAAGGAAGTTGTGCTGGGTAAGGGGAATGTAGACTACATAAATTGCCAAGAGACGAGGGTATAAATTAGGAAAGTTTGTGGGTAGAGTACCAGGTGTGTGAATGTGTAGGTTGTATGCAAGTCAGCACTCGAAAAAAGCAGTAGTAACAGTCTGGACCTTTCAGTGCTAGATTCGCTCCGAGGGTATAATGAGAATCCAAAATAAGGACACAAAAAATTAGAGAAAATAATGCGGGTTCCACGTGTCCGTGGAAGGGCAACCACCGTGCTCCGGAAGAGCCAGGGCCGCGGCGACTGCCAAGAGGGCGTGAAGACGCCTTTCCGATCTCGATCTGTTCCAACGATTTGCCAGGCATCCACTTGTCGGCACGTCCAACCACATGAACAGGATATTCCGCCTATTTGATGTGCTTGAACATTTCGTCCGCGCCGAGCGATCCGTCGTTGATGTCTGTTCCCAGCTTCTTGAGCTCCGGCAGCTTCGGTGGAGGCGGACCCTTCTTCGCGGACTTCTCCTCCTCAATGGCGCTGCCGTTGTGGAATTCGCCAGCTTCGGCAAGGCTGCCAATACCGAACATTGTACTCGCGCGTTTGTTGAACCAACTTCCGCTCTTCCTGCGCTCCCGGGCGCCCGGACGGGCGTTTGCAGATGCGTTTGTAGTGGTGGAACTCTGGGGGCTGGACGGACGACCGTTCCGTAGGCTGTCGGATGAAGAGGCAGAGCGGAAGCCGAGGAAACGACGCATGGACGACGGGCGCTTGCCGCCAGAGTTGCTCTCGGTTGTCGGGGTCGGGCTCAAGGGGTTTTTGGAGCCGGGCGAGCCGGGCTTCGTGTGTGTGGTGGCGACGCTCTCAGTGCGCCCGCGAGTGACGCCATTGCCATTGGAGGAGGAGCTGTGGCTGGGGTGGTCCATGGGGTCGGTGGGGGTGGTGTCATGAGGCGAGGTGGGATGCGATGACAGAGGACCGCCTCCGGGAGTGGGCGGGCGGCCTGGTGTGGCAGGCGGTGATTCGGGCGGAGCGGGGATGTCAGTCCCAGCGGTGAGGGAGAAGTCGATGGGCTTGATCTCGAGGGGGATGAAGGAGGGCTTATTAGTACTGGAGGGCGCCATGTTGGGAGGCGGCAGGGTAGTCGTCTTCCAGAGAGTGCTTGGGCGCTGCGTGCCTGAGGGCTGCAAGGTGCTGCAGGCGGGCGGATGACGGCAGAGTGAAGCAAAAGAGCGGTCGAGGGTGAGGCAGCGCGTGGAGACCCTGATCTGCTGGGGGACGAAGCTGGTGTGATTTGCGCGTTGCGGGGACGGGAGCCGGACAGGGGAAGCTAGTCGCGAGCGAGAGTGATGGTTTGGAGCTGAGAGCGAGCGGAGGGGCGCGGTGAGCGTCAGGGTCTGGCGCCAATGACGGAGGAGGACTTGTGGAGGACACGCGAGCCGGCGCCTGGTCTGGGAGAGAGGAGTGGGACTTGGATGGCGTGGGACGGGCGTGGTGAAGGGAGAGCGAGCCGTGGGCCTGCGCAGCCAAGGAGGGCAAAAGCGACGACGCCTGCAAGACGCCGGCAACAGGCGCGCCTGCTGGACCCTGCACCGCCGCCCGCGCCCTCCAACGGCGATCGGCCGCGCAAAACCCTTCGGGTTTTTTTTCTTTTCTGCGCCAGCCTGTTTCAGAAATTCAAGATCATGGCTGACGAGCCGCAGCCCAAGCGGATGCGCAAGGACGAGGACCGCGCCTACCACGAGCGCTTCATGCGCGAGGCCCTGCTCATGGCCGACCTGGCGCTGCGCACCGACGAGACGCCCGTCGGCTGCGTCTTCGTGCATGACGGTCGCGTTATCGGCCGCGGCATGAACGACACGAACCGCTCGCTGAACGGAACGCGTCACGCCGAGTTCGTTGCCATCTCGCAGATCCTCGCAACACATCCAGCCAGCGTCCTGCGCGAGACCGACCTCTATGTTACCGTCGAGCCGTGCGTCATGTGCGCCTCTGCCCTGCGCCAGTTCGGTATCAGGGCCGTATATTTCGGCTGCTGGAACGACCGCTTTGGTGGCACCGGGGGCGTTCTGAACATCCACAGCGAGTACGTGCACGCCCCCACCATCTGCCGCCGCTGAACCGTGTCTGACCAACAAGCAAAAGTCCGAGTGTCGACCAGCCGTACCCGGTCCATGGCGGAATTTTCAGAGAAGAGGCCATCATGCTGCTGCGCAAGTTCTATGTCCAGGAGAACGTGAAAGGTGGGTTGCAGCTGATCAAAGCCGTTGCACACGGGATGCTGATGTCGTGCAGCTCCTGAACCGAAGCAGAAAGGAACGCGCGAGTTGAAGACGGAGATTGTGCCGCTTGCCGTGGACAAGGAGTGACCAAGAACGGAGCTTAGATACCCCAAGATATAGTACAGTGTCACATTTCAGACCCAACGCCTTCTTGAAAATGCCTTTGTTGCCCCGTCGCCAACGCCCACGCTATGCTCTGTCATACAATTAGGTCGGAAGAGGCAGATGCTTATAGCTTGCCGTCGTGTTCGCCAGGCAGCCTCTTGACCCGCTTCTGCTCCCAGTCGTCGAGGTCTTTTGCAGCCAATCTCTGTCACAAACCCTGTTAGCACCCGTACAACCTCCACATAGCCTGTCACCCCTGATTGGATGACTTACGTAGTATTCTTCCTTCATGTCCACTTTCCTGCGGTCCTTGCCAATGCCCAGCTCCTCCTCTCGTGTCATCTGCCGGATCTTGCGGTCGTGTCGCTCGTAACGCAGGGCCGTTGCGGGGGTCAGAAAGAAGCTCCCAGCAACCATTGTAGCGATGAAGGGCAGGCCGAAGAGAAGAAACGGATGCTTCTGCATCTGGACTCGGTATTTGGCGGCAAGGCTGTTCTGGGCGGCGGACCCGCGGAATTTTTTAGACTGGAATGCCATTGTGACGAGGAGACGCGTGAGATTTTTGAAGAGAATGAAGCCGACGGCGAGGTGACGGGAGGTGTCAGCGAGAGTAGCAAGCGTTGCGGTGGGGAATCGGGTGAGGTGATTGGGGAGAGGCGATTTGCGTCCGGATCGTCGTTGCAGCGGGCATGATGCGCCGCCGACAGCTGAGGCGATAAGGACGCTATCGCCATGTGATCGCGTGCCACCTTTTCCACTCTCCTACGCGTCCAAGACTCGTCTCCCGCCGTCCTCGTTCTAACCCCGTTGCCGCCTTATGGCCCGCCGCCCGGTCTAACGCCTCTTGCTCCCCGGACATGGCTCGCAGAACAGGCTATCCGGTCCAGCGCGTCGCAGGCCACAGCAACGGGGTCCCGCCGCCGTCTACCATCGCCGCTCAAATCGTCAACAACCATTCTCGCGCCCATGATGCTCAGCAGCCCACCAACAACGCGCTCTTTGGCCAGCTGCTGCAGGAGTTCCTCTCCGATACTTCTGCTGAAGAATCCAGTGCTGAAACCAATCTGCAGCTGGTTTCTGTAGTTGTCGAAGCTGGATTCAATGCTCTTCTGAAAGAGAATCCCTTCAGCCAAGATGTCCTGCTCTCCCAGGCAAAGGATGGCGTCTCCGTGATCCGCATCACCATAGAACGCAACCCTGAGCTCTTATTTCACTCTGAAGCCGAGAGCTCTGAGTCTGTGGATCAGCCTGTTCTTGCTGCG
The DNA here is from genome assembly GCA_022204955.1 of Macrophomina pseudophaseolina. Classification (NCBI taxonomy): domain Eukaryota; kingdom Fungi; phylum Ascomycota; class Dothideomycetes; order Botryosphaeriales; family Botryosphaeriaceae; genus Macrophomina; species Macrophomina pseudophaseolina. The sequence goes on from JAJJID010000017.1 coordinate 216,123, forward strand.
AAGCTCCTGCCAACACTGTTTTCTTTGCTGTCTCGTCCATCACTCGCGTCGCTGCACGGTGACCTGCGCGATCTCCTCTGTTCCTTTTTACGTTCGCTCTCTGCAGGAGCTTCTACCCGGCGCTACGCAAATATCTTATTTGAGACATATTATGCTTCCGTGAATGGTTTGTTTTCTTGTGTTCTCGCCTCAGGAACTTGCTGACCGCATCAACAGCCATTGTGACGGCTTTGGAGACCCACAGCACCGCCAAGTCTCTACTTCCTTCGTTCAAAGTTACATTGCCGCCACCCAATTCCGTCCTCCGATTGTTGCCCGAAGGGAGGCCGACTATAGCGATTCCTGAGCACTGCCAGATGGAAATCAGCAGCGCGTTCCAGGCCATAAACCTTGCACTTACGCTTTTGTTTCCTGTGTGGAAAATTCTAGATTCACCATCGACCATGCCCCTCCTGGGTGCTCTCGGTTCAGCCACGCCTACGTGGGCTGCTGATTGCCTGAATCGACTTTGGGCGCGCTGTGAGCCATTGAAGGTTTTCAAGGTTACTCGAAGAGATCAGCTGGATACGCTTTTCCTGTCGTTCCTCTCTGTCCTAAAACTTTTTGGTCCAGAGGCTGCCGGTGTCCCCACTGAAGTCACCCTCGGTCCCAAGATTCCTACAGCTTTCTATGAGACACTCTCGGAGCTCAGCGAGCACATATGCCGATTACCATCATCCCCTGACGTTCAGCTAGAACTCTCCCATATTCTCCTCTCACTGGCATGGTTCGATCGGTCACGCAAGAAGAATGGGTTCATGGCTTATGAGGGAAGTTACTTGCATGGTGAATTGCTTTTTCCCATCCTCGAAGCTATTGCCCAGGATGAATCGGTGGTAGCAGAGCTTCAGCCTGATCTGCGAGTAAGTTTTCTTTGCTCTTCTTCATTCCCAACACCATTGAGCTAACGAGAATAATAGAGCGCCATTGCTCTCTGTACCAAGAGTCGCAGCTACGAAGGCGATGCTCATGCCGAATCGGCACCCCATATGCAGCCAGAATGGGTTCGAAAGACAACAGGTTTCGAGGACAGCCAGCTGCTGGAAAGGTTCTCGGAGCTGCTGCTTGAAAATCAACACGAGGAGTTTCCAGATAGCGAGAGACCTCGTAAGCGGCAACGGCTTGATGTTCCGAATCTAAAACCCGGTCATAAGTCTCTTTTCAGCCACCTCATGACCACCGTTAGCATGCATCTTGCATCGTCCGGCGAGTCGAGTCTCGAGGATGTCTTGACCGGTGTGGAGTATGTCCCACACGCTTTCTGAATTGATTATTACTAACAGTTGCGTAGAGATAACTTCCTAGCTTTGTCTGAGAACGACCAATGTAAAGCTCTCACTGCACTCATGAGGTTGCCATGTGCGGCGGTTGGTACACTACAAGCGAACATACTCAGTGACGGCGAGATCATCAGCATGAATTGCACTATCTGCGACGGAGGCCATGATGAAGAAACTCAGAGCAATCATCTGTTTTGGAACAGACAAGGTACCAACGAGTCGTGGAAGATTGCTGTCGAAGTTATGGAAAAAATCATCGACTCTCTGGAAGTCCACCGACCAAAGCGGCCAAGGGTTCTGGCTGTCGCAAGTATCAGAAGCTTGTTGATCCACATCAATGATGGGGATTCGTTGAGCCTCCAGAAGTCCGCACTCCCTTTATGGTGCTTGAAGTCTTTGAAAAGCTCTCTCAGAGAGCTGCGCATTGCTGCCGGGTATGTTTTGAGTTACACTCAGTCTCTGGAAACTCGCTAATGACCACAGTCTTGCACTCCCGGCTTTTATGCGTAACGAAGTTCCAGAGAAGACACGTCGAACAAACCGCCACAGGTGCCTCAAGTTCATGATGGAGATCGCGGCCAGAGGTGATCTGGGAGAGCAAGAGACGCTGATCCTAGCACTCGGTCAAGTGGCGAGGTAAGTCCCAGGCCCATTTTTCACATCACAAGTTTATCTGACAGGACTTATAGGGTTTGCGACGATGATGAGCTCATCGTGATTCTTAGACAATTAATCAGCTTTCTCGGTCACCCCCATCAACTGATCTATGGGGTAGCATATAATGAAGTGAGGATCTTATTTTTCAATTGAGCTGCATAACACTGACTTTTGACAGCTCGTGTCTCTTGCCGAATCATTCAATCAAAAGCCCTCAGAACTCTTCCGGCCTTTCTGGAGAGAGCTAGGCTTTGAGGTGTTCAAAGATCTCTGCGTCCTTCCGCAAAAGGCGCAGCTTCTCTCGGAGTTACATGATACGACTGTCAATCATCTTATTGAAAGGACGCAAAAGGAAATTCTCCCCTATATCGTCTTGGACAAGAAAAGGGATGTGCTCAAAAGAATTGCAGCAGCGCGTGGCACAACTGTTCAGGATGTATGTCTGCAGCCCAAAGAGAACCTCGCCGCCATTTTGGCTAGACTCCTGATACATCCTGCCGATGATATTGAAAGCTCTGCCACCGCCATCTTGACCGACTCGGTCCCTGAATTTGCGAAGGAGGACTTGTCTAGTTTGGTCAAGATACAACCAATACTCATCGCTTGTGAGATTCTTGTGGCCGCCGCGATGGAGGAGAGTGCTGCAAAGAAGCAGGTAAGAACCATCTACGAACATGCGCTTCAGTCATATTGATTTGGGTAGATTCATCAAGCATTTTACACATTTGCTGCGCTCGCGGAACGGCGAACTGGAGCGTCAGCCAGACAGATCACGAAAGAAACCAAGGCTGTGGCTCAGTTCTTCGAGAACCATATCCTCGGTATTATGGCCCACTTTTCCAACTTCATTGATAGCTCAAAGGATCCTCAACCTCTTTCGGAGAGAAATAGGTACCTCGGGGCTATCGAAGAGCTTGTTATACTGGCAAAAACCAACGTCAGCCCGGCATTGCCTCAGGTAATTCCGCAACATCTGTCGAGAGATAACCGAAACTGACGCCTACAGATTCGCGCATGTCTGCAATCCGCCTTTGATGTCCCTCAACTTTGCAACAGGGCGTTCTCGGTCTGGGCGGCCCTCCTTGATGCAGTTCACAAGGATGAGATCGAGCCATTGATTGATCAGACTTTTTCTGTGGTTGTCCGCTACTGGGATTCCTTCACAGCCGATTCTCAGGAGAGAGCATACATGGTCGTTTCCGAGATGGTTCAAAAACATAACACTCTTCTACAAGAAAGGATTGGGATGCTACCCTCATTGAGCACAATTTCTGTGTTCAGCAAGATCGAGGCTGAGATCAGTCGGTTCCGTGTGAAGGCTGAGGTTAACCAGCTTGAGGCTTTTGCAAGACGTTGCCGGAATGAGAACGCAGCTGTTGTGGCACAAGCCCTGCAAGAATTGAAATCGTACCTCGAAAAGAATCAGGAGCAGATCCACGACACGACAACCAGTCAGCATCCAAGTTCAGTTCTTGCAGAGCTTTGTCGATCCATTCTGGATGCTTCTGTCAGATTTACCGAAAGTCATCCGGAGATCGCCGTCCTGGCTGCGGAGTGCCTCGGTGTTATTGGCTGCTTGGACCCTTCTCGCATAGAGACTATTCGGCCGAGGCGGGAAATTGTTGTGCTATCGAACTTTGACCGCGCTGATGAAGCTGTGGAATTCGTGGCCTTCATGCTCGAAACTGTTTTGGTGAAGGCCTATCATTCAGCAACGAACGCAATCAATCAGGCATACATTGCCTACGTGATGCAGGAAATGCTCAGGTTTTGTGGTTTCAGCAATGAAGCAACTGCGTATCGTCCTCGTTCTTCTCAAGGGAGTCCGACGTATAATAGATGGATGGAAATCCCCGAGACAGTGCGGAGTACGCTAACACCTTTCCTGAATTCAAAGTACGAGATCAGGCGCAAAGTCACCATGAAAGCTACTCAGGAATATCCGATCTTTAAACCAACCATCACGCACGCCGTGTGGCTCAAGGAATTCGTCTTTGATTTGCTTCTGCGCGCAAAAGGGGACAATCCGCAAAGGTTGTTTCCAGTACTCTCGAGAATCATCAAGGATCATGATCCTTCTATTGCGACATTCTTACTACCATTCGCAGTAGTCAACATCATCCTCGGAGGCACGGAGAAGGAGGTAGAAGAAATCAGCCAAGAACTTCTCATAGTTTTGGAAACTGAAGTCAAGGACTCGGGACCGAAGTCAGAGAGCTTAAAGCAGTGCAGCGAGGTAAGTCATTCCGACGGACTTAGCATCTGATACAGCACTGATACGTCCCAGAATGTCTTCGAGGTACTCGACTACATGTCGAAATGGTTGCAAGAGAAACGCAGGCAACTACACGAAGGCCGGGTACTTGCAGCAAGATCTGGGCGGGAGCCGTCTGAACTTGACGAAGTCACTGTTGTTGCTCAAATGAGCAGTGTGGAGCGCGTCTTACACTCTATTCCCGCTGAAGTCATCTCGCGTCGGGCTGTTGAATGTGGATCTTATTCACGTGCTCTCTTCCATTGGGAGCAGTACATGCGGCAGAAGAGAGAGCAAGCAGAACTGTCCGAAGAGACACTGGATGAAGAGAGCCTCTATCAACATCTTCAATACATCTACACGCAAATTGATGAGCCTGATGGCATCGAAGGTATATCCGCGCATATGCAGATATTGGATCCAACCCAGCAGGTCTTGGAACACCGGAAGGCTGGTCGCTGGACTGCAGCACAAAGCTGGTATGAGATGTCCTTGGCGGAGAAGCCGGATGACCCAGAGATCCAATATCAGCTCCTCAATTGCCTGCGCGAGTCTGGCCAATATGGTACGTCTCGGAGCTCATTCTACGCTAACGCTGCTAATGATTTTATAGATTCGCTTCTGGCACAGGTCGAAAGCTTCCAAAGATCGATGGGTTCTTGCACGCCCAGTATATTCTCACTTGCGGCGGAAGCCACCTGGGTTACCAGCAAATGGGATACTTGGGAACATCTCATGGCCAGTGCTGCACAGCAAGGGCGTAATGACATCGAAGATTTCAATGTCATCGTGGCCGAGGCTCTGCTGTTCCTACGCGAAAATGACGCTGAGAGCTTTAAGACGAGAATCAGTGGACTCAGAAACATGATTGCCGGGGGTCTTTCGCCTTCCACAACTGCCTCACTGCAAGCCTGCCATGATCCTATGCTGAAGTTGCATGTGCTATATGAGATAGAAGCTATCAGCGGAACTTCAGGGACGCAACTCAGTCGGGAGGAATTGATGAAAAATCTGGACCGGCGACTGGACCTCCTGGGCGCCTATACCGCTGAGAAGCAGTACGTCCTCGGGCTAAGACGAGCGGCAATGCAGCTCTCATCCATCGGATTCAGCAACCTTGACCTTGCATCTTCGTGGCTCACAACCTCCCGTTTGGCAAGGAAAGCCAACCAGACAAACACTGCCTTCGATGCAGTCCTTCATGCCGCCAGACTTGGGGAAGGCGAGGCTAGAATTGAGCATTCACGCCTTCTTTGGAAAGAGGGTCATCACAGGAAAGCAATTCAGAATCTTGATGGTGCGATCAAGGCCAACCTATTCACGGTGGGCGAGCAAATGCCGGCGACGGTTGGAGACAGTATATCCACCACAATGACTGAGCAGCAAAACCAGGTCGCAAACAAGCTTTCGGCACGAGCTCACCTTCTGAAGGCCAAGTGGTTAGATCAATCTGGGCAGTCGTCTTCGAGTACCATCATTTCATGTTACCACACTGCTATCAGGTACTACAACAAGTGGGAGAAATCGCATTACTATCTTGGGAAACATTACAACAAATTGCTCGAATCCGACAAGGCACAACCCAAAGTCAGCTTTTCAACCAAATGTGGCGAGCACAGCAGACTTATCATCGACAATTTCCTGCGCGCAATCATGTTTGGTACTAAGCACCTTCACGAGACCTTCCCAAAGATTCTCACACTTTGGCTCGATTTGGGTATGGAAGCTTCGAAGGATGTGCTGCCGAAAGATTGGGAGAGGAACCGAGAGCGCTACGAGAGAGAGTAAGTCCAGAAGTTCTCAGTGTTAGGTAATTCAAGTCTTGCTAACTGGTACTAGGGAAAACATAGCTGTTGTTCGCGCTTATAAGCTTGAGCAAATCCACTCACAGATTACAAAGTACGTAATAGGCAGGCTGCCGGCCTATGTCTTCTACACCGCCCTACCGCAAATGATTACCCGGATCAGCCACCCGAATCCCAAGACGTATGACGTGCTTTCAAAAATTATTATAAAAGTTGCCGTCGCACATCCTCAGCAATCTCTTTGGAGCCTTTTCGCTGTTGTGAGATCCAAAAGTCACGACCGAAGTACTCGCGGTTCTCATTTACTATTGAAATTGAAGGTATGTATGCCCAGCATCCGTTTCCGGCTCGCTGATCCTCATGCTCGCACAAACAGGAAGCCGGGAAGAAGGCCAAATCGGATTCATCAGGGCCCGACCTGAAGACACTGATCAATCAAGGCGAGCGGCTCTCGACAGCTCTGCTACATGCATGTGATGCTCATCTACCTGAGAAGCAATCACGCGTCAGCCTCTCCAGGGATCTAGGATTTCCGCATAAGCTGGCGCCGTGTGGCTTGGTTGTGCCTATCGAGACAACCATGGTGGCAAGTTTGCCACGTACCCAGGAGATTCCGCCAAGTAGATACAAAGCTGCCTTCTCGGGGACCGCCATCACGATTGCGTCCTTCAGTGATGATGTCCTCGTGCTCAGCTCACTGCAACGGCCCCGCAAACTGACTGTACGTGGCTCAGATGGACGACTTTATGGTTTGCTCTGCAAGCCCAAGGATGATCTCCGTAAAGACCAGCGGCTGATGGAGTTCAACGCCATGGTCAACCGGGCTCTCTTGGGTGATGTTGAGTCGAGCAAGAGGCGTCTTGACATCAAGACGTATGCAGTTACACCGCTGAACGAGGAATGCGGCGCTATCGAATGGGTCGAAGGCCTCAAGCCCATGCGCGACATTCTCCTCAAACTCTATCGCGATAAGAACGTCCGCATCGACTACACCACCGTGCGAGCAAGGCTCGATGAAGCGTGCCGCAGCCGCGATAACGTCAAGATCTTCACCGACGAAATCCTCAAGACATTCCAACCTGTGCTGCACGAATGGTTCATCGAGACCTTCCCCGAGCCGGAAGCTTGGTTCGCGGCGCGACTCAAGTACACGCGGTCGTGCGCCGTCATGTCCATCGTCGGCCACGTACTCGGGCTCGGCGACCGCCACGGCGAGAACGTTCTGCTCATCGAAGACGACGGCCGCGTCTTCCACGTTGACTTCAACTGCCTCTTCGACAAAGGGCTCACATTCGAGAAACCGGAACTCGTGCCGTTCCGCCTCACACACAATATGGTCGACGCGATGGGCGCGTATGGTGTTGAGGGGCCCTTCCGTCTCGCCGCTGAACTTACACTGCGGCAGCTGAGGCAGCATATCGATACTCTGATGACGATACTGGAGACTTTCCTTTACGATCCTACGGCGGATTTTATTGGCAAGAAGAAGAGGATCGTGCGCAATGTGCCGAGCACGCCAGAGGAAGTTCTTGAGAGCGTCAAGAAGAAGGTGAGGGGCTTTTTACCCGATGAGACAGTGCCCTTGAGTGTGGAAGGGTATGTAGACGCGTTGATTGAGAGGGCAAGGGATCCGCATAAGTTGGCCGCCATGTATATTGGATGGTGCGCTTTCTTTTGAGGGGTTCGGTCCTTGGTGGGTGTGGGGTGTGGGTTTTTGAAGGGTGGAGGTGGAAGAGGGAGCGGGGTGGTCGCGGAAGACCACTTTATGGGGTCGGTGGGCAACCAAAAAAAACCAATGCCTTATGCTTTGAGAAGGTTCTTCAAAATGTGGGGGTGCCGCAGATCGGCTGATTTATGTGTGGGATTCTGAAGATCAGATTTACTTGACTTTCGCTTCTTTAGATTATATTACAGCCACGCAGAATGATCGGGCCTTCAGTTCTGCTCCAAAAATAAATAAAATATAACAAACACAGCCTTGATGTAAAAGCCATTATATGTTTGAAGGAGCAGTCATCTAGACGAGAAGATCTGATGGTGACATATGTATAGTGATGACTGCTTCAGCTCTCCTTATATCGGTGTTGCCGTGGTATGATTGATGGCTGCTTTGACAAATGTATGTCACTGTAACCGATTCTCTGATACTTTAAAGGAAGAAAAATGCAGACAGGACACGCTACAGGACTTCGAGGACACGATGGTTTCAGCAACGTTGTGTCTGTCGCTAGGAGAAATACATCGGAGTCAAGCCATTTCCGCTGCAAAAATACTGTGCTGAGGTGATTAGTAAACCCGCTTTCGGCCTCTGCGGTGGGTTGGTGTGAGCTACTAAGCACATGGAATAGACCATGAATGTAAGCGATTCTGCAATTCGAGCCGGACCTTTACATGTGCAGTGCCACATGTCTTACCTACTGCTTATTGGCTTTGGCAACATAAATGGATACCCCTTACAGCTTAACTTCATCTCTGAATTCAGTACTCTACGCAATTTGCTGCTTGGTATTGAAAGCCATAATGCAAAGGCAGTGGTCGTGGATCAAGCCACTGATCCGCCATCTTGGCAACTCTGCAGCCATAAAGATAGTATCAGATAATGTTCCTTGCCTGCGGATTATTGCCACGTCAGAAAGGCTATTTGGAGGGATTTTGCATTAGCGTTTGAGGTAAGAGAGCCCCAGGATACCATCCATCAGTGCAGATGTATTTCCCGAATCAAGGTGTGATCACGGCACATTCAAATTTCAGCTGCGAACAGTTACGTTATCGGCTTGCTACAGTGTTCGGCTGGCTGCAATCATTGCAGTGCTTCATCTTGATTCCTTCATAACTTCATCAGGCTTCGCATGTTGACAGACGCCGACTGTCCAAGAGCCTCCTTGGCATCATGGCCATTGTGTTCAAAATTCACGCACACCTCAGTTTAGCTTCCCATGCTTCTGTTGACCTAGTCGCCGAGAGCGAGGTTCGCCGTATACAATTTTTTTTTTTCATGAATGAGAAAGATTTCGATTTTCGTAGCAAACTTGTCCTGTCTATGCCGATCGCGACATCAATCTTGCATTTTCTGGCTTACAAAGATTTCGAAATATATTACACCCAATCCGTCGAACAACTAAAACAGAATAAGGGCAAAAGAAGTTTCAATAGGGATCCGCTGCAAAGGGTGATCCAGTACGCATGGTGCCACAGAGCTTGTTAACGGATTTGCTGAAGCATATCTAAGCGAGAGGGTCCATACTCTTATGTACGTAATAAGTGGCTTTTGTCGCTTGAGTTAGTGCTTACATGCAGGAAAACTTTAATTCATCAACTAAATTTCTCTATATCATTATGATTCTGAAAGAGGGCTATTTATTATGGTTCAATCAGACCACAAACTTTCTCAATGCCTCAAAATCTGGCTCTCCCAGCCCCGTTGTGGCATCCCACCCGGGCAGTGCCTCCCATCCTGGCTCAAACCACGTGGAATTCGAACACCCGCTCGTCTGTCCATCCGTAACATCTCTGAACGCGGTCCTCAGTCCCTCCGAATACAACAGCGGATTCAAGAAGCCCAACACCGGCTTCCCCGCCCTCAACCTCAGATCATTCAGCAGCGCCACCATCGCCGCAAACACCGGCGTACTCGCACTCGTCCCCTTCGCGGTGAAGCTGTACCCGCCCACCGTCACCACGTAACTGTTCCCAATCAAGCTCACATCCGGAAACGCGCGCCCGGCAGCGTTGTAGTACGGCGCATGGCTGCCGTTCAGCCGCTCCACATACGCCGCCACGACGCCCTCCTGCCACGCCGGCCGCGCGAAGTAGTCGGAGAAGCCGCCGGCGCTGTACGTCGCGGGGCCGCCCCACGCAGCCGTCGCGCCCACGCTCGTCACCCACGGACAC